>BGPR01018083.1:0-13186 GCA_013235015.1 Araneus ventricosus | reverse complement strand
ACCTTCAGAAGCCATCTTAAATACAACACAGAGAAGTTCTGGGCCAAAGTTCACCTGCTCATCTCACTTATTGGAAGAAGATCTCCACTTACACTAGAAAACAAGTTGCTACTTTTCAAACAAGTTCTGAGACCTATTCTCATGTATGCGGCGCAAATTTGGCGCCTCGCAGCATTTTCCAACCGTAAAAAAGCACAAATCCTCCAAAACAAAATCCTTAGAATGATAGTCAATGTTCCCTGGTACGTTCGAAACAGCGTCATCCACAACGACCTGAAGATTCAAACTATAGATGAATTTATTAAAGAACTCTCCAGGAACTTCTTCCAAAAACTTGTAAACCACAATAACCCTTTCTGTCCTGGATCAACTCAATTATACCCATAATAATGGAAAATATGCCTTTCCTTATGCCACTACAAAATGGTCCACTCCCCTTAAGCCTCCATAGTTCGCACATGCTACCTTGCCCCGCTGCATCATACTCTTTTTCTCCCATCATTGCACTTGAATTCCATTTTCCAGCACATTCCCCTCATTTGCCTGACAGGTTTTAACACGTACCGCATCTGATTTACCATTGGTGAAGTCTATGTTCCTCTAAATCTCTTAGCACTCATTCTGAGTAAAAGTGTCTTAGGCACTAAAACTAATAGCCATCCAATTCAAGTTTCAATTAAAGCCCATAAGAGATAAGAAGATCATTGCCGCTGAGTAGCAAATAAGCTGCTTTCTTCAATTTCGAGGTGTAAAGCCCATAGAACTTAAATGAGAATCACAGAAATGTGGTATTATCTCTGATTTCTTGTTTGAGTTTTACTTAAGATATATTAAATCTGCCCATGGTAATGTACACAAAGGACAGACGCATCTCATACTAGGCAGTGGCGGACAGGGTCTGAAAATAGTAGTTGCCATGAGTGAATGGGGGGCCCTTGCCCTATGATATTTAGAATGCCCTGTTAAATATATTTTTTAATTTTATTTATTACAAATATAAGAAATTAAAATAAATAAGTTAATATAATCTATTCCTAATCTAATATTACAAATTGCAGCATACATGCATTATGCATATTATTGGAAGTAATAAATAAAATTAGTTATTTATCCGTTATTTATATCATTGATTATTTAAACCCTCACACGCTTGGCGGACGCAGAACGTTTCCGAAATTCACTAAAGTTTTGGCAAATGTGTTGTTTACGAATCCCTTTGATAAAAAATAAGAGACTGGAATTTTAAATATTTAATTACATTCGGTGGCAATCTTAGCAAACGGTCTGCAATTCCTAAGCTTTCTAGCATATATTTTAAACGAGGAGAGACTGAGAAGACTTCGAATTCATAAATTTTATTTTTCACGTCTGCATCCTACAAATTTGAATTTCATTTTAGTACATTTTTAATGTTCACTACTCAAAACGAACAATCAGAGAAGATTTTTTGTTTTGACTCCATTTTTCAAGGCCCACCCCAAACTTAACTGCTAATAACTTGATTTACAAAGAAGAATTAAACGAGTAAAAATATATTATTTTTAAAGATTCACACAAGAATTCAACATTATAAGTAAATCTGAATCCATGGATGCCATATACCTCATAATTTGATCTAAGTGAATAAATTTCTCGTCCGCAGTTAACGCGGATAATAATAGCGCATTTTCAAGATTAAAATAACAAAAATATGATTAACTTTATTTGATTTTCAATTCCGTAAGTTAAATATTTCTTATACGGTTTTAGCGACAGAGGCTTAAAGAGAAATGCCGTCCTATAGTAGGTCATCCGTTATAAGAGATACGAAAAAAATTCTTTGGATGATTTGGAATTTTGAAATTGGAGTAATTTTACAAGTAATATTTCAATAATTTTTATTAAATCGATATTATTAAAAATATAATTTTTAAAATGGTTGAAAAATCATTTTTATGAAATATTATTTTTGGAGATATCGCGAAAAAACGTCAAAATCGTGCTCATTTTTTAATTAACTGTCGAGTCTTGAATTGTGAAATTTGGTGCAAACTTACTATGAAATTTGAGAATGTACACCTCTGAGAATTTTTTAATAATTTTAATTAATTAAAAGTTAAGCAAGATTTGGAAATTTTTCAGCGGTAACATTTTTCCGTTATTTCGCCAGTTTTTTTTTTTTTTTTTGTACTACAATTTTTTCTTTCTTTGTTACTTCAAATAAATTTACTTTTTAGATATATTTACTATGTTATTTTGATAGATTTACCACTGAAACCACTCTTTCAAATGACGGCAAGATAATTTTTCCTTTGAGATAATGTTATTTATTTCTTTGTTACAGTTAGGTAAAATATTTACTAAATGATTAGATTAATAATCTTTAATAATTGTAATTTAAATTAGAATAATGTATGATCAAAATAAAAAAAATCTTCATCAATTCTCAAGATCTGTTTAGACTTTTTAACAGTTGAATTTAAAGACTTAATCATTAATTTCATTTGATGAAAAAGATGCTGCATCAACATTTCTAGGCGTTTTTATATAACTGTTAATACTTTCAGCCTACCAAAAATTAAGTAAGTTGGAGAATTTCAAATTGGTTGATAATTAAATTATTACAATCAATAAGCTGGCTGTCGAAGGCGGCTTGTATTTAATACTTCAAAAAAAATGTGAAAATTAGAGAAATTCTAATTTAAGCTCTTTTCTCAAAATATTTTTTCTCCTTTTGTAAGATATGCATGTCCTACTCTCTGCTGACTGAAAACAGGAATACCTTCCCCCCTCCCCCAGTTATTTGCCAAGAAAGAAACACCAGAAATTTGTCCAATGGATTGAGGTTCCTTTACCCGTTTTACAACGCTGTAAACATGACCAGGTAATTCACACCACCAAAACCCTCCATAAATTTAAGAAAAGAGCGGGTGTCCCCTTTTCAAAAGCACCCTTTGGTCGTCAAATTACATGATTTTTCTTCCCCACCCCTTAAAAGTTTTAGCGCCCCGAAGAAGACTTTTCTCCGTCTTTTACTTTAGGCTAGTTTGCTTGTCTGACAGTTTTACGTCATCGAAATTCACAAACAAAAAACTCTTCGTTTAGACATCTCCAAGGACCACACCCTTCTTGTACCGAGGGTTTATATCTCTTTCTGACGGGGTCTCCAAGCAGAATAAAAATCGTGTGGCTATTACGTCCCGGCCTTGCATAGAAAATGTCGTAGGGTTTAGCAGGAAACTACTTGCTATTTTCCTAAGAAAAGGCACAGGAAATTTGTTTGAAAAAGTGTTCTTCCCGTTCTCTCTCTTAAACACGCAACATCCTAGGGGCCCATATTGAATTATGTGTAAGGGGGCCCACTTGCCATCGGGCAATCTGGCCAGTCCGCCACTGATACAAGGTAATTCAAAACAGATGGATCAACGTGAAGAGATCATAGTACAGGCTTCCATAACGGTTTCCAGGTCTCTGGAAGCCGGCAGAGGGCGCTAACGTGGAAGCACTCACCATTACTCGATTTCTGGTGCCTTGACTCTTTCTGAAGGGTTACTTGAAGAGTCTTTTCTGTGAAGCTCCTGTTAAACTTGCAGATAACTTATTTTCCAGTACAAAGGCCGCAGATGAACGTGCGTGAGATTAATACCTCTCTCTATCGACGCCCCGAGGCATATAATGAGGTTGGTGGTTGTGACATAGGGAATTTTTGTCATAAAAATGGCGCAATAAAAGTGAATTCATTTCTTCTATGTTGTTAATGTTTTGCCTCTCACCTATCAAGTTTAACCCTTTGCGCTCTCTAATGCCTTTAGTTTTTATCTCCGACTCGCTAAAACTATAACAAAATTTGTTTGTTTTAATGTGTACTGCCGCCGCTTTACGTTCGCCCTATTTTTTAAATCAGCCTTAATGTTCTTTATAATATTGCAGTATTGAGAGAAAAACCTGTAATTTAGTTTTGGTTTGCAGAGGAAAGTTTGGTTTGAAAGGAAAGGAAAAGTATCATTAATATTTTAAGACAGGGCATGGAATTTGTGTTAATGTACTTTTAATTTTAAAATGTTGCAGGTCGAAAGTGCTACATTCAGAATTAGGGGCACAAATCTGTAAATTCTGAAACGGTTTGAAATACATAGAAATATCTAAATATTTATTTACCAGTTTTTCTAAACATTTCACTTTTATAAATAAATTTAAAACGTATTGTTGGTCCGCCTCACAGAGAAAAAGAATCAGAGGTCTCACTCCCATAGACCTCAATGGCAACTTTTTAAACATTACATCTCACATAGACAGTTCGCCATCTGTGGCAGACTAGGGAACTAACAAGAATACGTCAGCGTGACGTCACTGCGACGCGACTGTAAACAAAACCAATCCCTTTCGTCATGACAACGATGTAAACAATAAATAGGCATTTATTCGATATTTAACTCGTTTTTCAACGATAATTAAATTTAAGAATAGCTTATTTTATATATATATATATATTGTTAATTTGACATTGTTTTAATAATAATGTCGTTTATTATTGTTTATATAATTATTCTAATCATAAAACTTTTTTTTTCTCATTAAATTAGCCTTTTCTTCAATACAGAAATTAAAAGTAAATATTAAACATCATTCAAAACATTAAAAAAAAAGTTGAATTGCCTATTTGAAGGGTAGCAATCATTAATAACCAGTGGATAAATAATTTGAGAAGTTAAACTATTTTTCATATTAATAATTTCATTTATTCTTTTTCAAGAAAAATTCTTTCAGATCATAAAATGTTTTTAAACCAACAGGAAATTAATTTTTATTAATTTAGCTAATATTATACCATCTCTTTTGGAGCATGTTAAAACTTCAATGAAAAATTACTTTTTAAGAAATTCACATTCATTTTTCCAAGATACGAATATTGATAAAATGTAATTTCCATAAAGGAAATTCACTTGTGCTTTCCTTAAACTCTATAGGAAACTAAATTTGTTTTAATTAATATTATACTTTCAGAATACTTCAAAAATTCAACAATAAATTCACATTCATTCTTGTTCCAAGATTTAAAAACTAATAGAATGTTATTTTCATAAAGAAAATTCAATTTTTTAAAAAACTGCAGGATAATAAATTTTGATTAAGTTAATATTATACCATCTCTTTTAGAATATATTAAACTTCAACAAATTATTTTTTCAACAATACACATTAAATTTTTCAACCTAGAAAACAAATTAAATACATTCATTGATTTTTGTAACAAGATGTTATAATACAAATAAATGCAGAAAAATCCAAAATATAATGTCACAATTTTATTGAACAAGCATAATAAAGTACACAACATTGTTAATACATAACATTGCTAACAAACACTGCCTAGAAACAAGATTTTTGTTATATATAGTATAAAAATATTCAAGATAAGGGAGTGTAATTTTTAAAAAAAATCAATAGCTGGAATGCTAATACATAACACTTCTAACAAACACTGCCTAGAAACCAGATTTATTTGTTATATATAGTATAAAAATAAGATCAATAGTTGGATTAGGTTAGGTTATATTAACATCCCGTTTTGAAGCAACACGAGGGCTATTTAGGGATGGACCTCGTAATTTTGAACCACAGTCAGATGACGTGGACGACACCTGAGCTGGCACCCCCTCTCAAAACTTCGGCGCAACACCAACGGGAGGGCGTTTGGACACTGCGTATGATTTAGCGTGCAACAGGTCCCATACACGGCAAATCTTCGATGGAATCGGGTTTCGGGCCTGCGACCCACTGGTCCCGAGGTCGAGACCTTGCCACTACGCCACTGCGGCCCCAGTCAATAGCTGGAGGGGAACGTAATAGAATGTCCCTTCTTTCCTAGAGTGGCTCCTACCAGGACTTAAAACTCCTGTCCAACTTCGTCATCCTGTAGAATCTGCAGCTACAAAAATCTCGAACTGCCTGAAAGGACAAATAAAATTCCACTAGAATTCCATTTTCTATAACATAAATTTCTTTATATAAAAAACACTACTCAATTATCATGCATTATTATGAATAAAATATTCACTTAACAAGGTCTCTAACCACGACTAATAATTAGAATTCTAAGTCATTAACAATAAAATTAACTTTCTTGAGTCAAGTTGTGATAATTAAAATAGATCAAAATATTTTGATATTCTAAATAAAATATTAGCTAAGATGTGTGCTTATCAGAAAAGCTTTCTCTTTTTTATTTATACAAAAGAATATGAAATTTTCAACTGGAAAATCTCTACATTATTAATAAAAATTAATAAGAAATATCTTCTTAAAATGGAATTTAAATTTGCAAATAGAAGATGTTATATAAAGGTACTGATTTATTTATAATATATACATACTTATAGCAGCAAATAAATTGATGTAACATTGTAATAATATATAATACAAGTGTTGTACCACTTTTGGCCACACATGGTTTGTTTTTTATATTATGTTTTTACTCATAAAATAATTTTAAGAATATCAGGATAAAATAAAAGTAACTAATTTAGTTTTGTTTAGATTTTACGTGGCAAAAATTCCAATTTCAATATAAGAAGTCAGGTGATATTTCCATCAAAAGATTTTGCTACTCTCTAACTAAAGTTTGAAATACAATTAAAGACAATCAAAATGGAAAGCCTGCAGTAAAGATTAGCAAAGTTTATGGCATGCCTCATTCCACCTTGCATCGCATAATTACAGGGGAGGGCATCATTTTCCGGCTATGGTGGGCATGGTAATTCTCATGCTGTATTAAAGAATTGAGGTGAAAAATCAGTTGAAAGAATAGATTTTAGGAATTGCAAGAATGGGATTTACAGTTGTCAAAGACAAACTTCTTGATCTATTCAAAAGATATCCAGGCCAGTAAAATAGAATGTCAGTTTCAAAATGGAAGGCCAGGCAGAAAGTGATATAATCCTTTTATATAATAGCATCCTAGAATTAGTTATAAGGCAGAGATTTTTAATAAAACACAGGCAAATATCATAGATGACAAAAGCAGAACTTGGTTTAAGGAGTCGAAGAGCTCTTAGGTGAAGAAACGAGTGTTTTAGATAATCCCAAACAGGTGTACAATACTGATACAGATGAAACTTAATTTTTAAAATTTTCTAAAGGCATGTTTAAAGTATTTGCAAAAAAATTACCCCCCCCCCCCCTTAAAAAAACAAATTTTTATGCAAGTATTATACAACATGTATATTACCAACCAAGTTAAATGTTTGTTTTCTGCTTCCTGCCTCTTTAACTCAAACTTACAGCTAAAATCAACTAATGAACATTTTATTTTACTTTTCTACAAATTCAATAAAAAAAGTGGAAAAATATGTAAATAATGTAAAATATGAAAATAATGTAATAAAATACATACTGCATAAAAATGCTTTATTTTTGTTAATATTCATTGTTTCCTGTTATATAGTATGATATTAATATGGCCAAAACTGGTGCATAGAAGTGGCCAAAACAGGTGCAAGGTGGGCAAAACTGGTACAAATTGGGATAAATTATTTAAGTATTCATAACTCAAAATATAAATTTTTTCAGAGAAAGATTTTATAATTAACAGAAAGGCAAGAAAATTTACTAAAGAACAAGGTAAGTATGACTTAAGAAGCTTTAGCCAGTCATCCACTGTGAAAATTCAAATTTTCTCTTAATGTGGCCAAAACTGAAGCATCTACCCTATAATATTGTAATAATAAAATAGTGTAACATTAACTAGACTACAAATATTTTTAGTCAGCTCTAACATCTAATAGCATTTCACAACAGATCGTTTTTAAATTAGGAAGATTTGTGTAAGATATAACTAAGAATACTTAATACACAACCCAAAATTACTTTAACTTTCAGCACAAAGAATAACAATTTTCATGTTGTAAAATTCCTTAACACAAAACAACTCAAAAGCAAAATAATCTGAAGATGCTAGGAAACTTTATCTCAATTTCTACAATATAGTTATGAATGTATTATTAAGTACATAATTTGTAATATACTGCGGTATTTATATTAACATAGAAGCTCAAATATAATTTCAACTTGACTGATAAAAGAATTAGCTCGTGGAAATTATTATAAAAGTCAACAATAAATATTTTCAAAGCAATAGTCAAAGAAGGATTGATAGTTATTAAGGTTGTTTTTATTCCCAGGTCATATTATTAAGAAGCAATATAAATCTATAAAAATACAGGAATGCATCCATTTTTCCTACATTGCATACTGCGTCAACAGTATTATTCCATTAGGATGAGAAGTTTTAGACAACGGATATTGCACCAAAATATAAACTTCATTATTTTATTTATAAAAGTGAAACAAAATGTTACACAAATTTTTGCTTAACCTAAATCGACTTTGATTGTAAGTTAGGAAACATGTATTAAACTTACTTGTTCTTAAGATCGACATCGAACACAACACAGCTAACATGGCGGCGACCTTGAGTTCCGTTTGAAACGGCGGCGGATATCGATGTGGCTAGTTCCCTTGGATGGCGAGTGGGGGCGCTGATCAAATTGCAGAGTGAGACCTCTGATTCTTTTTCTCTGTGGTCCGCCTTTTCTTTCTTGAACAGCTATAAAAAATGTCAATTCTGCGTAATTGGCATCGGAGTGAAATAGAATATTGTAAAATGATGACGGGTCGAGGTAAAGGAGCGCGTAGCTTTAGCCTGCAGAGAAAGTATACCAGAGGTCTCAATCTGGAGTGTGGTTAACTATCGCAGCGCCACCTACGCTGGACAGGCTTTGTGGCAGAACTACAAACCATAACACGACGCCATATTAAATATCGAATGAAAAGCAACTGAAACGCTGCCATTTTGGGTTGCCGGTTTAATTCTTGCTGCTCCTTGTCACAATTCCCAGATTACTTATTCTGATGGGTTTTTTTTTATAGAATTAGGCCCAATACTTTATTTAGAATCGATATTTGTGACTATTCCAGTTTTTCCAACTTATTTGACTACTTTCCTATTCAAGATTCCTGGAGATGAGAACGGTAAGTTTAAAATGCGTTTCAAAATTTTTATGAGATGTTATTTAAATAACTGAAACACTTCCAATATTTAAAATACTTAAATTCACTTTTTCGATATAAAATTATATTAAATGTGCAATGGTTAATCGAAGTTTTATTGCATTTGTGTTTTTAACATGTATCGTAATATAAATATTACATACTTGAATATTATACTAATGTTTAACTAAATTTCATACAAAAAAATCTATAACATGAAGAGAAACGATAGGTTTCCTATGTCTATAATGCTGATTAACGATTGCAGCATCACTCAATAGGAAGTCTCGGAACTAATTATACACACGAGTTTTGCCTCTTAAGTTTCAGTCAAGATTATGAATTTTCATGCAAATTGTCGCATTTTTCTGAAGCGAACATTGTAGTAAAATGCCTTTAGCGTTTTTTTTGGTTTTGTTTTGTTTTTGTTTCCAGTAGAAGAAAGATGGAGCAAATTAAAATCTTAACATGAAGTTGAAATTCTACTTTAGGCTTTTATGAAATGTGTAACAAGCAACAAGGCTACTTTTTTTTCTTTTGGCTCTGTATTATTCTTAAAAATTTACTCTTAATTATTGCAAAGATAACAAACAAAAAAATGCGCGTGGTCTACAAATGCAGTAACAAACATTGAAAGTATTGTTATAAGATATACTTAACATTATTTTTTTTAATTCATTAAAATTAGGAAAGAATGGGGAACTTCAGCATTTTTTAAAAACACGTGAAAGCCATCCGTATTTGCAGAAAAAATCATTCTAATTTCAAATATGCAAGTGAATTTTAAATCATTTCTATTCTAACTTATTTGTTCCCCCATAACTTATATATAAGTTTATGCAATTACTTAAAATTTATCTAATAATAAATCAGGTTTGGAAATAAAGAGTAAAATAAAATGCTGAATATATATTATAAAATAACTTTTTAAATAGAATATCCGAAATTAAATTTTTCAAAACTTTGACTTGCATCGACAATGCCTGTCCGCGATTCGAACCCATGTCAGAAGGGTTCGTTACACGATGTTCCCCTGACCAAGCCATGCACGTGACTTATCCTGCATATTTAAATTACATTTAGAGTTTGCTCAAAATTTAAAAGCAATTAATTCAACTGACAGGAATTTACTAAAAAATTACATTTTGTTAATATAGTCAATAACAGATTTTATCAGCAGTTAATTTTTGATAACTGCAAAGAGTTGTTTTATATTCCTTGATGATGATTAAAAGATTTTTTACTGTATGAAGCTCATTAGGATTGAGTGACTTTATATTTAATTAGAAAGAAATCTGAGCTGAAATTTTATTAGTGAACGCTTTAGTAAATATATTGTTTCCAACAAATTAAATGACATTCATGGGAAGTCCTAACCAGATAATAGAAGTCAAAAGCGTTTCAAAATAACTGAAGGTTCTTGCAAAGTTTCGTTAAATTCTCTAACGAGATTTTAAATAATTAACAAAAGTGTTGATTTAAAAATAATTAGTAATTAAAATTAATTAGTAAAAAATTATCATCAATATAATTAATTATCTAATTATAATTTTTAATCAAAATTATTCATTAAAATTAATATCAATATAATTAATTATCTAATGAAAATTGTAATTTTATTGATTATGGTTCATAATTATATTAAAATACAAGTTCAATAATGTTGTTATGTTGTTACTAATCCCTCTCTGTCTAGCGGCAGCTAGACACCATCCATGAGCCCACTCACCCTCAAGAAATCGAGAGCAAGCAAAGGATCCGTCTTGAAAGTCTCCCTAGATAGGCGAAGACAAGAGAGGATGTGCTCTGGGGACGCACTCGCTACTCCACACTTTGCGCAGACCGGAAAAACTTTGTTACCGTGGCAGAAGGAGCAACTCCTCAGGTGACCGCTGACAAATCTGGACAGCGCCGTCTGGTCTGCTCTGTCACAGGCAAGACCAATGGAGCCACCAGGACTGCTCCGCTTATACCAATCATGGAATGGAGGGACCCTCCACGTCTTTAAATCTTTGTTGTTTCTGATGGAATAAATCTCGTCAAATGTTAAGGAGGGGTTTGAACACAAAGGTTCAGCCGTGCTCTGCTTCGCCAAATTGTCAGCAACCTCGTTTCCATAAATATCCACGTGGGAGGGTATCCATTAGAGGTGCACCTCATGATCCACGCCTATATGCCTAAGTAATTTGAGTATAGATATGCTAGTACGATCGCCCACGTTGTTCCAGTCTTTCAAGTGTTGTATTGAACTTCGACTGTCTGATAATATCCATACCGCCCCGTAGTTGTTTCCATTCAAAATGGCCTCGAGTCCGGCCTCAATAGCCAACAGTTCACTTCTAAACACCGAGCAATTATCCGGGTTTCTCAATTTAATTTTTCTGAGTTCAGTAATAAAGATTATTACAGTAATTAAGGGCTATAAATCCATTTACGTTTCGGAATCGGAACCAAATCGCGCAACTGGAATGGGATACGTAGATCCGACTCCACGAAAGGAAGGAATCTGACACATCACTAATACATTACGAGACGAGACGAGAATTGACGAGTGCAACCCGCTGAGAAGCAGATGAGACCCCCATTCGGCTGGGACTTTGAGCAGGGTGCAATTGGTTTCTTCAGAGGTGCGGAGATGTCGTGACAGTCTGGTCGAGAGCAGGGGCGAGAATGAGGGAGGGAGGGTGGAGCCATGAATGAAGCAAGTAATTTTTGGGATCCATGGCCCGCGAAGGGGGCCTAATCCTCAGTAATGGTAGGTTGGTGATGCTGGATAATTTCAGTTCTGGGAATTAGATGATCTGCTGCCATTGTTGGCCGCTATAGCGGAACCTTATACAGACAGTTATATATTTCACTGCAATTTGTAAGTAACTGGTAAGGCTACATAAAAATCTCAAGAAAGCCGCACACGGCCTCAAGGCCACAGGTTTCCACATCCCTGTGCTAGAGTTCTGTAATTTTGCATACTTATGTGCTGTCGATGACAATTCACTATTTTAATATTTTCAAAACTTAAATATCAGCTGATCGATTAATTTAATTGTATTTTAATTCAATTACCCAAATTTTAATTTATAGATGATTCGCTCGCGAACTAACGGGTCGAAACGAACGGATCAGCAAAGTGAGCGACCTGACCCGGGTCGCCATTTTCTGAATAAGACGTTCGTTCACGAACTACTGTGTGGACCCTGTTATACTCGTTCGCAAACGAGTGATTGGACTCTGTTATACTCGTTCGCGAACTGTGTGACTCTGTTATACTAGTTCGCGAACTGTGTAGAACCTGTTATTCTCGAGGTCGAAGGATCGAGAGATAACATATCTACAATTTTGCAGAGGTCAGGGAGGAAAGTAGTAGGGTAGGGGGGTCTGTAATGTCGCTCAGAAGAATGGCAGTTGACCTTGGATGAATTTTTGCTGGATTGGAGATTTCTTTATGATTCACCATGTTTCTCCGCCACAACTCGACCTTGGAAACAAGAAGGATGACGGGGGTGTCTGTGTCAAGGCCATTGGGGTGAGGGATAGTACGTGATGTATTTTTTAAAAAGTAAATGGGATTGGATTGGAATTACGGGATTTAAAGGGACGCCGGAATGCGTGAGCTTATACAGCGGCAAGGATTATTAAATAGGCAAAGTAGTTAATTGCCTACGAGCGCCTCAATTTTTGGGGCCTCAAGATTTTTTTTCTGTACTTTCAAACTTTAGTTTATAAAAGCCATGCACTCGAACTTATTGAAACTAAAATCAAGTAACGTTGAAATTTAAGAATATTATTGTGACAGTATTCCTAATTAGTTACTTTTTGCAATTTTTATATTATGTTATTCAATAATTCTAAAAAATATGCTACTTAATAATTTAAAAATATCATATCCCATTATTAAATGGATAGTATATAAATTGTATTGAAAACATTTTGCCATTTTTTCCTACTATTTTTATTAGAATTTTGTTTTAATTTTAATTTTGCATTTTTTTTATACTCAATATACTGAAATCAACTTTCTTGAAATTGATCCGCAATTAAATGTTTGGGGCAGATTCGTTCCCATTAATAAAGTAGTTTGACAGCTTGATTTACTCTGAAATATTAATGTAAATTAAATTGTCTTATTAAGCCATTACATCTTTCAAATGAGCAATATATT
>BGPR01018082.1:2621-31391 GCA_013235015.1 Araneus ventricosus | reverse complement strand
TTTTGTAGATGTTAACCACTCGTATGCCGCGTTGGTTGAAAAGTAACTACAATAATGAGAACAGTAAAATAATTCTGTCATAAAACATTAAAAGATTTATCTGATTCGCAGCGATCAAAATGCAAAAATTTATTAAATTTCCATGTGAATGCTGCCATTTATTTAAACACTAAATAATTTTTATTCAGTGTATGTTTATTATCACTAAAACTCGTTTCGGGATTGCCACGATATGTTATCAGCATTACACGACGTTGCAATTATAAAGTGATGATTTTAATTCATAATTAGGGAAAATAGCCTTTTTTCAGTTCTTCTTAATTCTTTTTTTTTACCAAAGGTAAAAATGAATACTGTAACCTAAAAGCCCTTTTTAGCGCATTTCGTAATTCTCTAAGAAATTTTAATTCGGACGTTCAAGTCAAAAGATTGATTATATATATATATATATATATATATATATATATATATATAAATAAAATATTTTTTTTTTTTAAAAGTAAGAATTTTCAATTTTTTTTTAGTAAGAAAGAAACTTTAAGAAATTAAATATTTTATAATCCATTGCATCTCGAATCTTCTATACTGCTTATGTCAATTCGAATCTCTTTGACATAAAATTGTATGCCTTTGTTGTGTGCTGTGGCTATTGATTCAGAATATTTTTACTGCATTTCATTGGGTATCTCTTTAATTTATTTCAAATCATTTCATGCATAGTTTTATTTCTAAATGCATTTAAATCTTGAGGAAGTAAATGGTTTCGTAAATTATGTTTTTAAATAAAGTTGATTTTTAAATTATAAAACTGTTAAAGCACTTGTATACACATTTATAAAATTTGTCTTAAGCTAAGTTATGTTTGCTCGCTATTATAACCGGTATTTTATGATTCATTATTATAATAATTAAGTTAATTTATATGATATTAATTTTTTATTATAAATATAATAAATCATCAAGAAACAAAATAAAAATTATTAAGAAATAAAGATTGAACAAAGTAACGGATTAAAGAATCCACCAGATGAACTTTCTCAAGACGTCACTCAACCTGAGTGGATTCAAAATAAAAGACAACAGGAATGCTCTTCTGCTTTACGCAAAGAAGCACTACCTATAACAATATTCTAAATGGCTTTCAATTTTGTTTGACGGCAAATTAGAAGAAAAGGCATTTGAAACTTGCGTAACTAACTTAACCACAAAATATGCTCATGATATCGAAGCAAATTATTTCAAGGACGAAGTGAAACATTTTATTAAATACACAAAAAATGAAAAAGTAACAAACCCAATGGATATGTACAAATTGATTAAATATGGTCTACAATCAACATTTCCCAACGTGGAAACAATTTTAAAATTTTTTCTCACTCTACCAATTTGTAATGCAAGCGGAGAGAGATCGTTTTCAGTTCGGAAACGCGTCAAGAACTATTTGCGGAATAGTATGAGCCAACCGCATTTAAATGAACTATCGCTTTTATTTATTGAAAATGATTGTAGTACAGGAATTCGATTATGAAAAAATTATAGACAAATTCTCAAAATTAAAAGCAAGAAAAGTGACTTTTTAGTAATTTTATGTCTTTCCACACCTGTTTATGTGTTCATAAAATTTTACTCCGAATTTCAAAAGTAGCATTTCATTGCTGCTACTAATATATCTGACATAATATTTATTTTTGTATCTCCTTCTAAAGTTTAATTTCGTTTGTTGTTACTCTTTAGCACTGTAATTTGTTTTATAACCATTGAAGAATGTTTATTTAATTATATTTTTATATCAGAAAAAGTGTGAATAAACTGAATTAGTAAACAAATTTTTCATGGTATACTTTTGATTAGTTATATTATATTTAAAACATATTGCTTTGCATTAGAATTCCCATTCTCATTTTTTTAAAGAACAGAAAGTTTAAAAGAAAGGAACAATAATAAAAAAAATTAATGATTTACTTTGTAGAAGCTTAAAAACTATATAATATTTTTTGAATAATTATATTAATTTACCTTAAAATACTGTTTTTAAAATTTTTCGGGAGAGTAATTCTATAGTTTCCCTCTTTTTTGCCTGCATTGTTATTAGAATATACCATTCTATCCTTTGGAACAAAAGAGTAGACACTGTTTATTCCAGCTCCAAAATTAAATGGCTATAAAATGGTTTTCAGTTTATGGCAAAATTCATTATATTTCATAAAGATAAATTGATGATTTATGAGCTCATTTACCATTTTATAAATGAATAATTTGAGTGAATTTAAATTTAAGTGAAGAAAAACAAAAACTATATTTATTAAAAACAATTTTGAAACTTGGTTCCTGTTAAATATCAAATTTGAATACTTGGATACTGCGATGTCCTACCCACTAGATAGAATCAAAGACCGAAAGACATCACTGTCACTTAATTATTTTCAATTTCAAACCAAAAAATCTCTGTTTTGAATAAAAAAAGATTTATTTATCTATTTAAAATTACTTATATATAAAAGAAGCAAAAAATAATAGAAAAAATAGTTATTTTACATTACATTTTTATCATCAATAAAGTTTTCTTGGGAGGGGGGGCCTCAAAATCATTTTGCGCCTGGGGCCTCATATCGACAAAATCCGCCACTGGTTGATTCGTTTGCTTGCTAGAGCAGGCATGGAACTACACAAATGAAGAGCAAACGCATCAAATCTACGAAGTAATATCTCAGAGGAGAAAGAATATTCCTTTTCGTGTTCCAGTGAAACCAAGGCTTTAGGAATGCTGTGGGACCATCTCACAGATTGCTTTTCCTTCAAGGTCCTCCCTACTCCACAAAATACGAAGCGAGCTGTGTTATCGAACATCGCAAGGATATTTGATCCGCTCGGTCTTTTAGGACCAGTAATTATTGTCGCCAAGATCTTTTTACAGAGACTTTGGAAACTAAAGATAGACTGGAATGATTCTCTGCCTGAACGAGAAGCCGAGGAGTGGGAAAAATTTCTGAACTCCTTGCATTCAATAAATCAACTGTGTATTCCAAGACATGTGCTATGTGAATTTCCCGAAAAATTAGAAGTCCATGGATTCGCAGATGCATCAGAGAGAGCCTATGGAGCAGTAGTGTATCTTAAATCTTCAGCTGGTGAACGAAACTGTGTGCGTCTTTTGTGCAGCAAATCCCGTGTGGTTCCTCTCAAGTCCATTTCAGTGCCAAAGCTTGAACTGTGTGCTGCGCTTTTATTAGCGCAGTTAGTGAAACGCGTGTTATGTGCCATCAAATTGGAAATCAACGATATTTATTTGTGGTCTGACTCAACTATCGTGCTTGCGTGGATCCAACATGAACCATGGGAACTTAAAACTTTCGTTGCAAGCAGGATTGCAACGATACAAGAACTGACCAAGAAAGAGCAGTGGTTTCATGTCAGTTCCGGAAACAATCCTGCTGACGTACTATCTAGAGGACTAGCTCCTGGAAAACTCTGTAACAATGAACTGTGGTGGACTGGTCCAAGCTTCCTGCAAGCAGACTTTCCTGTGCCTATGAGTACTCCAAACTCTAATGATGATGTTTATTTAAGTGAACTTAAGACTTCCAAACCCATATTTTTAACTTTAAATGCAAAGGAGAAGGAACTCTTTATTGATTGTTTACTTAGTGTCACTAACAGTTATCTGAAACTAATTCGTGTTATGAGTTTTATTTTTAGGTTTATTTTCAATAGGAGGAATCCTCATTCACTGAGGTCAGGACCTCTAACAGGTGATGAATTAAAGGTAGCTTCTGAATACTTGATAAAAGAAGTTCAGGTAAAAGAATTTTCAAAGGAAATTTCTGCCTTAAAAAAAGGAAATTCTATTCCGAAGGGTAGTAATTTAAGAAATTTAAATCCCTTCATAGATTCTAATGGAATTCTTAGAGTAGGAGGGTGCTTGGAATACTCCAACTTAACTGACAATCAAAAGCACCCTATTATCTTACCTAAATCTCATAGATTAACAAAACTTATCTTTGTTTATTTTCATCTTAAAGACTTACATGTAGGTCCTCAGGGATTTTTATGTGCAGTTCGACAGAAGTTTTGGCCAATTCATGGTCGTAATTTATCTAGAAAAATTGTGAACGATTGCATTACTTGTTTTAGAAATAAACCTGTAGTAGCTAATCAAATTATGGGTAATCTTCCAGCAGAGAGAATTACTCCTACCTTTCCTTTTAATGTCTGTGGTGTTGGTTTTATAGGTCCCCTTTTAGTCAAACCTGTAGCTCAAAGAAGAATAACTGCTCGCAAAATGTATGTAGCAATATTTGTATGCTTTGTCACAAAGGCTGTGCATTTTGAATTAGTGACAGATCTAACTAGTGAAGCCTTTATTGCTTGTCTCAAGAGGTTTTTTGCTCGCCGTGGAAAAAGTTCTATTGTCTATTCAGATAATACAACAAATTTTGTGGGTGCATAGTCAGAGCTGAAACGCTTGAGTGACATGCTTAAGAAACCAGATGAAAATGTTTCAGCATATCTAGCTTCTGAGGAAATAAAATGGAAATTTTCACCCCTTCGTTCCCCTAACTTTGGTGGATTATATGAAGCTGGAGTTAAATCATTCAAATATCATTTTAGGAGAGTAATGAAAAATACTAAAGTTTCAATAGAGGAAATTCTTACCATTATATCTCAAATAGAAGGAATTTTAAATTCCAGACCATTAACACCCCTATCTTGTGATCCTACTGATTTAAGTGTATTAACTGCAGGACATTTTCTCATAGGACGACCCATAACGTCAGTAGTAGAACCAGAGATCATAGACACCCCTGATAATCGTCTATCTAGGTGGCAAAGAACAACAAAGGTGGTTCAATTTATTTGGAAACGGTGGCATTGTAATTATTTAAACCACCTTCAACAACGCTCAAAATGGCAATTTGAGAAAAATGATTTAAAAATTGGATCTCTTGTTCTACTAAAGGAAGATAATCTTCCTCCTTGTAAATGGGT
This sequence comes from Araneus ventricosus, assembly GCA_013235015.1. NCBI lineage: Eukaryota > Metazoa > Arthropoda > Arachnida > Araneae > Araneidae > Araneus > Araneus ventricosus. Next base: position 26,405 of record BGPR01018082.1, on the reverse strand, counting down.
TATAGGTTAAAGATGTTATTCCTGGCTCAGATGGAAAAATTCGTGTTGCTAATGTTCAAACACAATCAGGATTATATCGGCGAGGAATTTCTAAAATTTGCGTTTTGCCAATGAATAATTTTTATTTTTATTGTTTCTTATTCTAATATATTTGTTTGTGTATTACTTGTATTTTTCTTTTCAATTAATCTTATTCATATCTGCATGTGTAATTGTGTATCGATATTAATATTGAATTGTACCTTGAAATTTTATATTTCAACCGAGGGAGAATGTTTAGTAGTGTGAGTATATTTGCTTTGATATTTGTAAACATTGCCAAGGGCGAAATTGTCCGCCCCTAGCAACCCCTCCGAGTTCAATCTACAACCCCCGGGGTTAAAATCCCCGGATGGACGCTTGTATCTCTTTGTGTTGTTGTTGTGTAATCCTTCTTGTGTGTGTGAGCTCTCGCTAGCTCAAATAAAGACATTTTAACTTTAATACAGTCCGCTCTTGTGTGAAACATGAGTTATCCATTTAACGCCCAAACAGCCTTCTTAAAGGAATGTACCTTTGCCTTCCAGCTTGCCCAAAGGGATTTTTTCAATTTAATCCCTTATGCTTTGAACATTGCATATGCGTACCCCCAGTGGTACGCGTACCACAGGTTGGGTGCTTCTGGGAATAGCACCCAACCTGCTCGAATGTAACTCTAGCTCGTTGCATTTCGGAGCTACCGTACTTTATAGTCTCCAAGTTATGGGTGGAAGCTTCAAAACTCCGAAATAAATTATGCAATCAAAATTTAAAAAGAAGTGGCAAATCGTCATGGGAAGGCTAAAAATACTTTTTTACTGACGCCAATCGAGAACGTTTGGTTGGTTACAGAGCACTAGGTAAAAAAAACATCTGGGTAAAAATTGAAACTAATCAACTATCAATTGAGCTCAAATCAAAATCAACAACTATCAAGATTTAGCAATTTTTTAGATGTAATTATAAACCGCCAAAACAATTTAAAAATTGATATTTATGACAAAAGAACCGAATTTCAATTTAACATTAATCCATATTTTACCACATTAAAGAAAAAAGTCCCAAATTACATTTTTGACAAATAGTTATGACTTTTTTACAGTTTTTTAAGTTGACATCAGCAGTTTTTTTTTTTCTTTTTCTATCTAGATTTTTTACTCAAGTGATAATTTTGAAATTTTAAGCAGTCTGGGGTTTTTTTTTTTTATAAACATCTTTCCGCAATATTTCGAAGTACACGCAAGTCCAGATAAGCTATAGTAAAAATTAACGAAATTCGAGGAGTTCTAGAGCAAGAAGTTTTGAAAGTTCCTACGTTACAAACAGCGATGACACAACACACAAAGGCATTTATGAATAATAGCCAATACCACTTTCTTCATATAGGAATGAAAAATATGTTTCCATCTTATTCAAACAAATTTGGACCATTTTTTACTTGTTATAAGAAACAACACATGATGACACATCTACTCTTTACTTTTCTATTGTATTGTATGTAATCCTATTAGTCATATTTAGTAAAGTATTCTTAATACACTAATATTTGAATAAAAAGTTACACTCTTCTGCGACTAAAACTGACCGAGTTATGAAGCTCGAGAAAGAGCCATCCGTTGATTGGCGTATCTTACTCGAAGAAGCCTTTGAAATGGTCTAAAATAATTGCATTGAAAGGTTCATAACTCAGCTTGTTTTAGTCTCAAAAGCGATTAACTTTTTTTTTTTGTTTAAGGTATCCGAACACGTTCGAAAGTCGATTTTCGACCAAAATTCCATTTTTTTAATTTTTGATGTTTTCGATAGTTCATTCATTTACCTTCCTAAAACATATTTACTTTTGTCGGTACGTTAATTAGAAGATGAGATATTAATTGTTTTATAACAAACCGAAAACCGGAAGTGGGCGTTTAATTAGCCGAAGGTTGTCATTTAAAGGGACAGCAACCTGTCAAAAATTCTTTTAAACTGCTTTTTTGCAAGCTAATACGATGTCAGTATATTTTTATAGGAAATTTTTTTAAAGTTTAGATACTTAATTTGAGCGCGTGGAAAAACTAAAATTTGATTTTTCTCAAAATTAGATTTTATGCATATTTTTCAAACTTCAAACATGATAACTCAAGATATTATCATTCGATTGTTCTGAAATTTTGTGAACAATTTATTCAAATGTTTCTCTAGGGAATGTACTAGAATAATGTATACTGTAACAATATTTTTTTAAATTATGATCTTTTATTTGAAAAATGACATAGAAAATTTGCTGAAAATCTTATAATGATTGTTCGATTAACTTTAAAATTTTTATTTATCCAAAGAATGTTAAGATTCTAGTACAAGCACTAGTCCATAGTATGTAGTTTATTTTAGTATTAGTTTTATTTGAATTATTACAAAAGTTTGACCTGTAGCATGTTTGAAGTTTTGGGGAATTTCCTCTAAAAAGCAGAAATTCAAGAATTTTGTAAATTTGTAATAATTTATACTCAAAAATCTACGCTAATATTAATCTTTATTAAATTCGAATCTAAAAAACGTATTTTGGTGTTTCTATTTCACAATTTAAGAAAAAAGTGCTCCGAACGTGTTCGGATACCTTAAAATGTTAGTGTGTTAAAAATATGACTAATAGGACGGTGGGGGGGGGGGCTATATGAATATTTAGTAATTTAATTTTTTTAATTTACTTTATAATTTTTTTCCACAGTACATATTGACGCAATGAAGATAAATATAATAATTTAAGTCAGATAAAGTGTTTTCCCAATGAAAGTATATGCCCATCTTCAACGGTTTTCAAATTAGCGATTGGGCCACGATTAAAATGGACACCATGTGTATATAACTGTTGAAAGAAAAAATTGATGGTGAGAACGCTAGTCACTGAGACGCCCAGCTCAAATTAAACCTGGTACTAACATATATCCTTAGAAAGCTCACTTAAATCTATAGAAGGGTTGCAGAAAAAAAATCTTTTGAAGTTTCAAATCAAAATATGAGAACACAAAGAATATTTTAAATTGGCAAATACAAAATTTATTCACAGAGAAGACATATATAAATTCATACAAGGCAAATAATAACATGAAGTACACCAGAAATAAAATATTACATTTTATTTAAACACTTCTATTTTTATTTCTGCACTGTTACGGTGAAATACAGAGAATTTGTATTAATATTCGACTATCTTTATTTCATGGCCAGAACACTTACTTGAAATATAAATTCCATTTGCCAATTTTCTTAAGATTTCTCTTAATATTCATTTATTCATCAGTAACTTCCAAAATCGGAGTCATTCGTACGGATGACGAATTCTTGGTGTACTAACATAATACTCAAACACATAAAAAGACATCATCTGTACAATTTCTTTTGATATTGAGACAGGGTAACAAAATATTACCCTACGAAAGACAATTTCGCTGAAAAGCATAGGTACGTAGATCACAGTCCTTTTATTACTAATGCACTGAAGGTAAAAAGTTTGGAAACACATAGAGTCTTTATCAATATGACAAGGTTCTTATCCTCATATCTTGCATAACATAAAATTTAAGTAAGGCACATCACTTGTTTTGAATAATATTCACCCACTCACATTGGTATATCAAAATAATCGTCAATCATATGCATTATGAGCCTATGGTGTTCAAATCCAACAAGTCATGAAATGATGAAAATACCAAGAAAAGGGTCTGGCGATCTCTACGTTATTAAGCTTTCATAAAATATTTACCCGATAAGCTTTCATTACAAAATTAAATTCATGAAATGACAGCCTTCAGTTGGTTGACGTAATAAATGCGTTGTACTATTGTTTTTCTCGAGATTCGGCTGTATCATCTCTCATTCATCAAAACAGAAATGATAAGAAAAATGTCTGATGATTTTTGATTTAGCTGTTATGAAAAGTATCTCTACAAATTTAAATCCATGACAATTAGAACAATGCCTCTGGGACACAACGCATCATTTGATGACGCATGAAAAATACAAACAAAGACTGCACGTAGAAATTGAGCTTCGCCAATAATATTTGCATGGTTATCGGCATATATCGGTATAACAGAAATCTGTACTTCTATTACTAGGAATATTTGGATCATGAAATAAATACAGCACTATTTACATAAATAAAAGTCCATGCCAAAAGCTTTGAGAATCTATTTCATCATAATTACCACAGCATTAAACTAACATTTTCCCACTGCAATGCACGAAATATTTTAAATTTTGAACAATAAAAAATAATCATTGGTATATTAAAAAATGCTATTTTTTGAAGTAAAATATTGCAAAAAATGCTTTTCTAAATTTTAGTACCGATATAAAGAGTCTCATCAGTCTAAAAACAATAATATATCAAGATCTTCATGGATAAATTCCTTAATAATATATCATGCCGATAACATTTATCGATTTGATTAAATATAACAATGCATATTACAATTATTATGTTTAACGAAATATATCTGGAACAAAACACCTTTCCTTCGTATAAGTAGAAAAATGCTAATTTAAATAACATTTCAATTTAAATTCTTTACTGCATACAGCAGCAGATTTTTTTTTTCATTTACATGAATTTGGCAGCGTGCATTTATATGAACTTTCTGAGAAAACCTATTACTGTACAAATTCATAAGAATAATATTTCTCACTTTTTTTGAGCATGTAAATGTTCACTCAAATTACCTTTGTGAGAAAATTCTTTTCAGCATATATCGCTCGATTAATTTTTTTTTATTAATATGAGAAAGCAAATGCTGATTTAAATAACGTTTCCGAGAAAACTGTTTACTACACACATCACAAGAATTTTTCATTCGAATGAGTTCGATAATGCCTCTCTAAACTAACTTTCTGAGGAAATTCTTTACCACATATATTACAAGAATACGGTTTCTCATTAGTATGAATACGGTAATGTACAGATAAATGGCCTATCTGAGAAAATCCTTTATCATATATATCACATGAATAGGGTTTTTCATTTGTATGAGTTCGATAATGCTGTTTCAAATGATTTTTCAAATAAAATTGCTTACTGCACATTTCACAAGAATAGGGTCTTACGTTTATATGAAAACGATAATGTTAATTTAAAGTTGAATTTTGAGAAAACTTTTTACCACATATATCACAAGAATACGGTTTTTCATTTGTATGAGTTAGATCATGCTATTTAAATCAATTCTGTGGGAAAATTTTTTGCTGCACACTGCACAAGAATGGGGCTTTATATTTGCATCAGAACGATAATGCTCATTTAAATGTGATTTTCGAAGAAATGTTTTACTGCATACCTCACAAGAATAGGGCTTTTTATTTGTATGAATTAGATAATGCTGATTTAAATGACTCTTCAAATAAAATTGTTTACTGCACATTTCACAAGAATAAGGTTTTATGTTTGTATGAAAAAGACAATGTAGATATAAATTACCTTTCTCAGAAAATTCTTTACCGCAAACATCACATGAATAAGGCTTTTCATTTGTATGAGTACGATGATGCTGATCTAAAATGCTTTTTTTTAGAAAACTCTTTCTTGCACGTATTACAAATGTGACGTTTTCCTTTCGTATGCATACGAAAATGTTGACTTAAAAGGCGTTTCTGAGAAAATTCTATACCACAGATATTACATGTGAAAAGTTTCTTATTCACGGGAGTTGCACTTTTGACATCTGTATCAGTATACATTGCCTTCATACACATCTCATTAACCGTTTGCGTTTCATTCATCTCGACATGTATCTCCATCCTGTATTGATATTTCTGAAAAAAAGAGTTGAAGTCGTATCAAGGATAATAGTACACCAGGAACCGCTTTACATCTGCAGAGAAGCAGCACAATGTTGTTTTATTTGAAGAAACACGTTTCTTTCCGTTGCAACTGGTCATCCTCAGAAGCCATCTGGCAAAGAAAATGCAATTTTAGAGCGATTTAAGTTATTAAAAGCATTTTTGTGTAAATGGTTATCAATTTTAAAAAAAATCAAGACGCTCGACTTTCCATAAACAAATTTTTCCACACAAAACTTCGGAATAACAGTATTGCCACATTAGGAAGAAGAAAAAAAGATTTCTCCATTTACTATTTCGTTTCTTTTTTTACTTTTTAGATGCACATGAATCAAATGTTTTATACTTCTTTATTTAATTATCTTTCTTTAAGCTATTAACGATTTAATGACAACGTTGTGTAAAATAGAAAAATCAAGAAGCTTCTATGTTATGTATAAATTTTAGCGCGTGCTTTATTTTCTGTATTAGTATGTAATAAGTGGAATATTATTCTCACTTTCTCAAAAGAGTGAGTGTATCTTTTTGCTTTCTCTTTATTTCACATTGACAACAAATCAAATTGTTTTTTATAAGCTTTCGTTCAACTAGAGTATCTTGTCCTTAAATCTTGAGATCGATTTCTTACCCACTTCCAATCGAGCTACAACTTTGAAATTTAGCACAGTGGTGAATACAATATTATGCAAAAAATTTTGCAATCTATACCTATTTTAAACCTAACAAAATGATATTAAAATTTTAGCCCTATATTTGGACAATAAAGTTTGGAAGATGGTAACCTTACGTTACGTATGATTGTAACAACACCCGGCGCTGCACCGAATGAATGACGTAGCTCGTTTCTACGCGTCTTGGGTTCATTTTCTATTAGAATTCACTAGCGTCTCGATCCCAGACCCTTTCCCAACCGATTCTGAATGTGTCCCTCCTTGACTAATTTCCCCACCTGCGGTAACTACTACTTGAGATGGATTCGCCCGTCGCATATAGAAAGGTTCTGGGATCGAGACGATAGTGTAGAATTTGCCAACAACCAGAAGTAGATTTTTTTTACTTCGTGTGCGACATACGTTTCGCACTCAAAGCAAAAAGACAAAGTTGTGTACATTGATTCTCTTTTTTTTCTATTACACTGTTGATAATAATTGTAAGTTATCACGTAACATATTATGGATTTATATTTCAGAAAGTTAATGTCATTAAATCATTTTTAAAATGTAATTGTATATAATAATTTTAATATGTGTTTTATATTGGAGAATTCAATAATTGAATTTGGTTTACTATACCTCACATGCTGTTAGTATTCGTGTCAGCCGTCACTAAGAAGTAGAAAATAAAATAAATATTAAAAAATTTTTAAGGTATAAGCTCTTATTCAAAACGCACTTTAAATGAGAAAATACGTATACTCAATATAATTTCGTCAAAATGAACTCAAAAGTAAAAAATATTTTTTCTGATTACAATAAAATGCATGGGTCGAATAAAAGCGTGGAAGCCTTATATAGCACCTTATATTTTGTGTATATTTCCTTAAACAAATGGAATATTCCTAGAAGGTAAAGGCGCCCACGCTTTTATTCGAACCATGCATTTTATTGTAATCAGAAAAATTATTTTTTACTTTTGAGTTCATTTTGACGAAATTATAATGTGTAAACGTATTTTCTCTTTTAAAGTGCATTTTGAATAAAAGCTTATAAATAATTTTTATTATTTATTTTATTTAAAACTCTTCTTTTGATTTTCTACGTGACAATATATACGGCAAATGATATTTAACCCAAATACAAATTCATAAAACTGTCTCTTTAATTTAACTATATCATTTTTATTCAACACGAACTACAACGGTAAAAAAATGACGTGTTTGTGTATCTTTCGAAGAAAATTAAGAGCCGAGTGATTACAATTAAGAACGGAATTATTTGCAGGTACTTCACTTACAATAAAATAATTATTATTTTGGAATACTGTACTTATGAATAAAACGTTATTATTATACTTAAGAATAAAAAGCAGGTACAGTACCTCAGAAGAAATCGATATTTTTCAATCGAATTTTAGGCGAGATCTTCGAGAATTTTTTAGATCCCATATTGACTAGTTTAGCTTACTAATAACAACTTTCACTTTTGGAGGTCCGAGAGGACTATTTTAGGATGGACTTCACAATTTTGAACAGTGGTCAGATGTCGATGCGACCACACCTGATCAAGCATCCCAGTTCCATATTTACATGCCACATCAGCATGAATCGTTTGACACACGATAGCAGATTTAACGTGCAATAGACTCAAATACACGGCGGAACTTCTGTATAATCGAGTCTTGAACTCATGAACCTTAAATCAACATAGATTCTTGTAGGTCCCAGAGGGTTTGCAAAATGACAACCTGAAGTTCTTCTAGAATAATACGGTATTTCTGTGGTTTGAGAGGAAGTCGAGTATTTTTACGGCCCATTAATATCATAAACCCTGTTTCAATGGTGGTAAAACTCGGGAAACACAGGAAATTAAGTTCTAACAAGTACCTTCCCAGAACCGAAGGCTTCTTTGACCTGAGAATATGTTGAAGAAATAAACAACTAGCATACAGACAGTACCTTTCAAAAATGAAGCAATTTTTTTTATCTTTCTATATGTAAGATTAAATAAAAAAGTGCCTATATTCTGGCTTTGTTAAGGAAACAGGACAGATGTCATACAGCTTTAAAATATTTTTAGAACTAGAATTTTGCCCTTCCATCCGAAAAGTTACTTTTTTCCTAATGCGAAAGTTTAACGGTGAAAGTAATTCTTTAAATTCTCTTCATACGTAAATATGTTACATATTCAGAAATTTTTGTACCTGAAAATTTTTCATTAGGTCATTTCATTCACTAATTTTATTCAGATTAATACTAATCAGAAATTATTGCTGATAATTATAGAGATTTTTTGAAAAGAATGTGTATGTCTTATCACTCTTGAATTCCTAAAAATCCTCTTAATGTTTTGAAGCAGCATCCTAATGTTAATGCGATTTAAATTTTTGAATTCAGTAATTGCAATCTGCGCTTATTATTATTATTTTTATTTAATCAGCGCAGAATTTCTATCAGACATCAGTTGTGGTGTCTGGAGTTGCAATTAGTCGCTTTGTCCGTTTTGCCATTTTTTCTTATCCAAAATTATAAGTCCATTTTCAAAAAAATCGAGGAATCCATTATTTATTTATTCCAAAATGTATGGAAACATACAAAACCTGTGGCGGCTCGTCAGTTCAGAAACGGGCAGTGCTGCAAAAAATATTTATCAAGAGAGTATAATTTTTTACTAAAGCTACTTTACTTATTAAGTAGTCCAACATTTTTCATTTCAAAGCCCGGTGTGAAGTTTATGGCATTTCAAACATATTAAATAACGAGTTTATGATATAAGTTCCTTGTAGTTTTGTCAACAGAAAATGAAGTGAATGCTGATGTGAAATGATTGTGCAGACGAAAGTATCAGAGCCCCACCACCACCACTACACATACTTCCCTTTGGTCTGCATTTTTTATATTCAATTTTTCGCTCGGCGATAGCTTCGAAAATACGATTTTTTGAAGATCTATAATGTTTTTTTTTTTTTCACGTCTAATGATAATAATTGATCCATGCTTATAAATATTTTCATCTGAATAATATTCAAGGAAATTATCTGCGTACGTTTTTTTTTTCGATGAATGACTTCTAAGAAAAGAAAACGAATATTCAATGAGCCAGATGTGTTTCTGAACCTATACCAAACCAAAACCGAAAAACCTAAAACAACCAATAAGAGAAAGCGAAGAAAAACACGCCCCAACGATGTATTTTGTTCCACGGACTACATGAGCTCAAGCGAGGACGTTTGCGAAATAACAAATAGGTGTTTTGTTTACTTTTTTGCGCACGGCCTCGGCTCAAGACTCTCCATCTCCGGTGCACAACTATTTTAAAGAATTTAATTTAACCAAATAAATCTTATCTACCCTAGAAAGTTACTCGTCGATAGGAATCTACTCTATTAAAATTCGAAGGTAAACAAATGTATGTATGTATGTATGTCCTTCTATCTTCTCACGAACCGCCGAACGGAGAAGGGCGCGGAAAGTATCAAAAGATGAAGTTAATCCAGGGAAGCCGTTCGCATTTATAGTTCGAGACTTTATTAGTGAAAAGATATTAATTAAAAAAACTAATTGACAACAATGACTTTTCATTTGTTTCGGATACTATAACAATATCTTCATTGTTACAGCGACAATTCCAAAATTTATTTAATTATGTTGATCGTTTATCTTTAAAGTAACGATTACAACAACACAAAAAAGCGTCATGACAGAAATAAAAAAATGTATGTGAAAGTGTATAAATTTCTTTTTTATCCCGTGACTATCAACCGTCAACAAAAATCATTTTAACGAAATTAAAAGGTGTTTTGTTTCTGTAAGTTATGTGCCGAAGATATAGATTAGGTTATGTGTGGATGATTTTTAATCATTATTCATTGATTTGATAAGTAAATATTTGTGGAAAGCTTCTATTTTAAGCTGATATTTGGAATTACTATTTTTGCTTGTTCATTCTCCGCTTTTTCCGATGCCTAAAGAAAAAGAGGAATTACAGGATGCTGCCTTGATAGACGGAGGCAGATTAGAAAACGTAAGGAGGTTGTTGAAACTGAAGAAGAAAGAACCTGCCAACTATGGCACAACATTGAGCGTCGGACAGAAGAGCTGAAAACAAAAGAAATACAATAATGCCGAGTGTACAGTAATGCATTAACGTATGCCAGATGAGAAGAACCGAAGAAACAAAAATGTAGGCCGATTAAGCAGCAATGGCAAAACGTATGAGAGCAGAAGAGCCGAAAGAACAGACGAACAAAGAGAATAGCGGATTAGCAGTAATGGGACAACGTATAGCCAGCAGAAAGACAAGAAACAGACGAACAAAAGAAAATAGCCGATTCAGATAATGGCACAACGGAGCCAGAGGGAAGAGCCGAAGAAAACAAGACAAAGAAATAGCAGTTCAGGCAGGTAATGGCCCTGGCCAGTAGAGCAGAAGAGCCAGAAGGTCAGACGAACAAAAGAAAAGCCGATTGGAGTAATGGTGGACAACATGTTGCATAAAGCCGAAGAACAGAAGAACAAAGAAACGCCGATTAGGCTTAATGCACAACGTCAAGCCAGGAGAAAAGACCGAAGGAAACGAGACGAACGAAAGAAATAGGCAGTCGATCGGGTCAGTTTACAACATGAAGAACAGCCCTTAGACCAAATGTTATTAGCGAGCAAATCCAGCCATCAGATACAAACCTTTTTATGCAGCCTAGAACTGTTCTGAACTGAAGAACACAACTGTGGAGAAATGGACAATCTCTGTCTGAAATGCGGAGGGTAGTATTTCCGGGATGAAAAGAATACCAGAGGAATTTACACTCATTGTTGTCATAATGGAAATATAATTGAGCAGCAGTTTATCCAGTGGAAATGAAAGGATTAATGGATGGCTCCGATGAATTATCAGTGCATTTCAAAAATAACATAAGGTCGTACCAGTGCTTCAATGGGTGCACAGACTGTACCGTCTACAGGGAGAGGAGCGAATTGCTTCTGAATTCATGGTCAAATTTATCACAGGACCTCTCATCTACACCCAGCTGAAGCAGGAGGTGAAAACACTAATACAACACACTTCAACAATATTATAACACACATTAGGCATGTGTCACGTGACCCCAGGTATTATTCGATTTAGCCCGTGCAACGCCGGGTCATACAGCTAGTTTAGATTAATTTTCGTGCCTGAAAGGAAATATGGAGATTATTATATATTATCTTCATTCATACACAAAGAAAAACATATAGAGAGAGAGTGAAAGCGAACTTTCGATGAGGCGAGAAAAAAAATATCAGTTGATCGCGCGCCAAACCAGGGCTGAGGTAATTACAGCTCTGGCAAATATAAGTTTAAAGGAAGTAAGGGCGCGAACACACGAAGCGTTTCCGCCGAAAGTTGCAGCCGTGGCGCGACATGTGATCCCGTGTTCTTTAATGGGGCTGTTCACACTGGCGCGGCAAACTTGTGTAACCGGTTCTCGTCGCGCGCGTCTCATCGTTCCCCAATGAAGCAGCTCCGGTTTCGCCGGCAAATCCTCGCATGGTCCCATAGTGACAGTTCACACGTGTTTTTGTACGAAAGCGTTTTCGCTCTAAACGGATGGCAACTCCAAGCACCGATTCTGTTCTTTAAAGTTAAATAAAAACTTATAAGATTTTAGATGCTTTAAAACATTTTTTGTTTCTTTTTCGATTAATTATATTTTGTTATGCTGAATTTTGGCACTTCCTTTGGATGTTCGCTGAGCAGCCCCAGCATGTGTCTCTCTTACCGATAAATTCATCTTTCTTGCCTTCTTTTCCTGTTTTTAATTACTTTCACCCTTTTTCGTTGATCATGGAACTCTCAGAGTGGGAAAAGTAAATAAATAAGACTGGAAACGAAAATGCAAGTTTTAAAAATAATTTTAGAGGGCGCTGCAGCTTTGCAGCCCTAATGGATGAGCCGATACTGTACAAAACTAAATTCATTGGTCTTAAACTGCATATTCAGTTTAATCTCTACTAATAATAAAAGAGAATGTGTGTGTGTTGGCACTCTACAGGGCAGACCGCTGGACTTAGAGCTACAAAATTTGGCACAAACATACTTTGGAGGGTAGGAATGTGCACCCCGGAGCCCTTTTTGAAATTTTAATTAATTAAAAATTAAGCGAAATTTTGGCGTTTTTCCTCAATAACTTACGAACAAATTACAGCACAAAAATCATTTTTTCATCATCTCATAGTGCAAAAAAAATATCTTTTCAATGATATCAATTAAGTTGTCGTGCAATTTTTTCTCTAATTTTAATAGCCGTTGAAAAATATTTTTCGGCATAATTTTCAACAATGAGACACAATTCAAACCGTTTTCATTGTTTAAACAAATATTTAATTGCCTGTTTCTTTTTCATTGTTGAAATTTGAAGAAATATCTTAATTCATTTTGCTTTCCTATTTCATTTCATCACAATCTTTGTGGAATCTGTAAACCAAGCTCTCCGAAATATCACGTATATTAAGAAATATATCCAATAAGCTGAATGGTTATGGTTGTTATGTTTTCATTCTTTTTTTCAGCATGTTTTAATTTAGCTAACATGCCGCTGGCCATAAAATGTGCTGCGCCATTTTAATGTTGTAATCGATTGCATATTTTGCAAGAGAAATAAGAAAGTGAAGATGGCACCGGCAACATGCAATAAGATGTTGCATGGCATGGTTAGACAGTACATTTATGTAGACAATGACCAGAACAGGTACAAGGCCATTCACTACCAGAATCTGAAGTTTAAAATTACCTTGTTAAAGCAGCCATGAATATAAAATGATACAAGATTCAATTGAAATCATATTCCGGCGAACAAGCTAGTAATTAAATATGCTGGTGTTAATTGTATCTTTGATACTATGTTCAAATCGTGAAATATTGCTGAAGGGAGTTGACCTTTTTTTTCATTGTCATTTACCATATGGGTTAAACAGTAATGATTATTTTCATCCATTTTCATTGCTTCATTTTTTCCCTACATTTCTCATTTTTTACAAAATCTTTTCACACCTGTAAATAAACTAGTTCATAACAAAATCGAATATTGTGAACTAATTTACCATATTGAATTAGGAAATGTGGCAGTTGCACATACATATGTAAAAAAAAAAAAAAAAATACATGGCCAACTTCGACCATGTTTTTTCTCAGTTTGGTGGGAACAGGCAAATAGGACAACCAAATTTGCAAGGGAATGAGCATTATTTCTACATTTAATGTTTCTACTTGTTGTAGATACTAACTCATTATTCTAGAATTACCCGTAAAATATTTTACTGAAAAAATTTCAAATACTGAAGTTAACTTTCTAAATTCTAGTGTGACAACTGCTGGCGGGTCAACTGGGGTTGGCATCTTAGCAGGCTGGCTACACAAATATTTCTATTCAATCGTTTTTCTATGATTTATTACTCTATTTTATATTATGTTATATGAATGTGTTCAGAAAATTTCTATATAGAATCTTTTCTGGTTTCATTGGTATTTATTCTATTAAAGAAGAATTACCACCTTTTCCCTAAAGAAGAATTTACAGTTTATTATTTTAAAAAGGCAATAAGTATTTACATAGCTCTTAGCAGAACAAGACACAGAAAAATTAGAAGCTTTTGGAAATTAACATGATATTGTGTTTAGTTAGATTTATGAATAAATGAACTCTATTTCAATTGAATCCAGACACTTGAGTTTGTACAGTTAGTTATCAACAAACACTTTCAAGTCCAACAGTACTAATTACATTCTACCATTCTAATTATACCATTTGATGAGTGGAAAATTTTTTGTACCTCCAGTTTATGCAAGGTTGCCTCCTAATTAAAAATATAGATCCAAGATCTATTTTTAGACAAATCTCAAACTTTTTTTTAAAAAAAGTGAAAATTTGGACATTTTTGGAGTAGAAAATAAGATAATTTTTTCTTATTTCTTTGGCATTAAATAGTATAGCCATATTTTAATATTCAATAACAGTAAAAATTTTTTAAAAAAGTTCAAACAAATATTTGATGATTTAAAATAAAATGTTCAAGTAATTTGAGGCAAATATTAACTTTCTAAATCAATTTATAAAGCATTAGAAAAATAATTATATTTAAATATTGTTGATGAGATATCTCATTAAAGGTATCCATTAGCAGAGTTTGTGTTCATTAGTTATTTATATGATAAAAAATCATATGCATAATCAGAAGGATACAAAAAATAATGAAATAAAGCTGGTCATTAAAGAAGCAAAGAAATTATGAAAAAATAAATGAAATGAATTAAAAGGAATCATTCAAAGATTTTGAAAGGATGGCACAATGAAAAATAATGCAGGAAGAGACACTCCGGATATTATTTATACTGTATAGCAGAGTTTCTCAAACTGTGCTCCGCGGAGCATTTAGTGCTCCGCAAAACAATTCCCAGTGCTCCGTGAAGAGGTAGGACATGCTTAAATTTAAATATTTTTATTAAACATATTTTGAAATTAAAATATTTTTCACGAAAGAATGGAACAAAAATATTTTAATATTATGATCTTTTGCGCTCTCGGTGTGTAACAAAAAATCTAGTATAAATCATTTTTCACCGATCCAGGTGAAACATTGATTACCTAAAAATGTAGTCGACATTCAATGAGTCAGTTTCTCGTCCACCAATCGACAAAACAAGTTTACGTCAAAAGACAACACCAGACAACACGGAGCCAGACAGGGGCTAGACCTACTTACTGTCTCCGCGTTTGCAGAAACAATTAGCTTCGACGCCTTTCTAGAAGTATCGGAAAAAATTTTATTGCATATAAAACTGGTTGTTTACTCACTTCTCAAATCAGTTTCATTTCAGTCAACATTCAGTCGAGAACCGACAAATTATAAAGTTCATTGTATGCAATTTATTATTTCTGTAGCTTCTCAGATTTTTCGTTTTGAAGACAAAATATCTGTCTTGTGGAGGTTTCTTCAAATACTAAAGTAGTGATACGGGGAATAACATCGATTTTCTTTCAATGGGGATCGCTGGCTGGAGACGGGGTCCTTAAAAAACATCAAAACTTCTGCCAAGCCAATTGGAATAGACGTGGAAGCATCAACATCTAAGAGGTATGTACTCGTTTTGATTTTTTCCTGTATCAAAATGGTTAGACTCATTACGATATTTTAAAAACTTGAAAAATTAGAATCCCTAAAAATAAAATTTTACTATTCTCGTGTAAGATTTTGCATTATAGAATTTTTTTAAAGTTTTACAATTTTACAGTAATTTTCTTTTAAAAAACCCTCAATGAATCATTTTAGATGCAATATATTATTTAAACTTTTTACTGAATTTATGCTGTTGTTCTATACAGCTAATGTCCATATTGCTTTCTAATTGCAGTGCGAAAGAAGATAGAGGTGTTACTGCTGCTGTACAAGCTGGTTTTTCGGATGAATCATTGACTGCGGATGCAACAGAGCTACTTGATCTTGAACTATCGAACAAGTTGCAAGCTCTACTTCCTCGGATACAAGTTCCACAATTAAAAAAAATTTTAAAACTAAAGTATCATGATTCTTATTTGGATATTGGGTTCGCTGAGACCACTGATAATAAACCTCAGTGTGTAATTTGTGTCGAAGTCTTTCCGAACAGTTCAATGTTTCCAGCAAAAATGCGTCGTCATTTTGAGGGGGTCCATCCAGAATGAAGGGATAAACCAACTGACTTTTTTAGAAGGAAGTATATTGAAATGAGGAAAGTCCAGAAATGTATATCGTATCATTCAAAAACTGTCAACGAAAAGGCTTTGATGGCATCTTATTTAGTCAGTTACCGAATTGCTCGAGCTGGCGAAGCCCATATCGTTGCTGAAAACCGTATCAAGCCTTGTGTAAAAGACATTATCGAATGCATGTTTGACAAAAAAGCTGTAAAAGTGACAGACACAATTCATTTGTCAAATGACACAATCTCGCGTTGAATCGGTGACTTCGCAGAGAATGTGAAAGCTACTTTAATTTCTCATATAAAATCCACCAAAGTTTCGCTTCAAATGGATGAATCAACTGATGTTGCTGGTTTGGCAATGTTAATGATAATTTTACTCTATCCTTATTTGGACTCTTTTCACGAGGATTTACTTCTCTGCAAGCCATTACCGTCTACCTCAACTGGCACTGAAATATTTAAATTATTGGATGAATTTTTCGTGGAGAATAGCATCCTATGGGATAACTGTGTTGATGTGTGCACAGATGGAGCGAAAGCTATGACTGGTAAGATGTCTGGTGCAAACGCAAAAATAAAAGGAAAAGCCAAGGGGTGCAGCAGCGTCCACTGCATACTTCATCAACATGCTCTTGCAATGAAGAAAATGCCACCTTTTAAAAAGGAAGTACTGTCTGAAACTGTTAAAATAATAAATTTTATAAAATCGCGACCTAAGAATAACAGGTTGTTCAAAATCTTATGTGATGACATAGAGAGTCTGCATACGTCTTTACTTCTTCACCCAGAAATAAGGTGGCTCTCCCGTGGTAAAAGTTTAATCCGCCTCTTTCAACTAAGGAATGAAGTCGGAATCTTCCTGAGAGACAATGATTTTGCTTTGGGAGAGAAGTTGTGTGATGAACGTTAGCTAATGAAATTGACGTATTCGACAGATATTTTTTAAAACATTAATGATTTATGTTTCTCACTTCAAGGAAAAGCAGTAACTGTTTTTGATGCTACTGATAAAGTGGAAGGATCTAAAAAGAAACTGAAGTATTAGGTAGACTACATCGAAAACGGAAGCCTGAATTGTTTTTCACTGACAAAAGGATTTGGAGAAGAACTCGAATCAGACATTCCTGCGGATATCTTAAACGAGTTTGAAGTTCATCTTTTGCGTCTGATTGATGATTTCAACTCTTATTTTCCAAAAAGATTGCATGAAAACTTAAAAGAAAACGTTAGGGTTGTAGAACCATACTCTATATCCAAAAATCCATCCTCTCTAGCATCACAGGAATATGAATGCTTGCTTGATTTGACATCAGATACAGTGATAACATCAAAGTTTGAAACAAAGAGATATCAATCTCTGATTTTTGGTGTACGCTAAAAGATGAATTTAAAGTCCTATCATATAAAGCGAATCTTATTCTCCTTCCCTTCGCAACCACTTATTCAATGGAAACAGGATTCTCCGCATCCACCGCTACTAAAACAAAATACAGATCACTTCTCAATGCAGAGCAAGATATTCAGTTGCAACTATCCGAAATTCAGCCAGATATAATCTCATTGTGCAAATCAAAACAGCCTAGTCCTTCTCATTAAATTTCTGTTTCACGAAACCAAGTAAAAATTTGCAAGAAATGTAATGATGCAAAATTAATAAAATAACTAATTGCGGATCTGCAATATTTGCCCTAAATTTATTTCCAATTTTTTTTATGTGCGTGTTTTCTGTCTGCAATGGGAAATTAGTGCAGAAAAAAATAATAAACGGTGAAATGTAATGTACTGCAAACTTAAATGACGAAACTACCTCGTATCGTCAATGCTATTTTGTTATTCTATTTAATAAATACAGTATTATAGCTGCGAGATAAGTTTTAGTGCTCCGCGTTGAATTTTAAATTTCAAAGGTGCTCCGTGACTGAAAAAGTTTGAGAACCGCTGCTGTATAGCATTCTTAGAATGAGGTAAACAATGATATGAAATTGGGTTGCAACAAAGTGTTATTAAAATTTAAGTAAAGTACTTCTTGAACTTAGTAAGAAAGTCAGACAAAAAAAAAATCTTAATTAAGAAAAGGAAGGAAGGTTAAGTGATTGCAATTTGAATAAGACACTGCATTTTAATATCAAACAACTCTGGAATATAATCATTTTCACCTTAGAAGTTAAATTTAATGTTTCTCAAAGTGATAATGATTTTGTTGTAGTGGTAGTACAAACATAACACATGCCAGTGTCTTTAATTTAACAATGTTTGGCAACAACAGGTGTTTGGAAAATTGTCTATATTGATGGAATCATGGACAGTTATGGCATATCATCTAGTGCAAGAAGAAAATTAAAAATCAATATTTTTTCTTATTATCTTTCAAGCATGAAGAACGTGATTAATCAGTAATTAGTTTTCAATTCAATTTTTTTAAAGAGAGAAGATGATAAATAATTAAAAAAACAATCAGTTTGTGCTGCATTCAACAACAGTTTAAAAGTACTTAATGAATTAAAATAATACATTCACTTTTAATAAAAATTTATACAATACTTATTAAAAATTGATTTTTATAAATTTATATAACAGACTGCACAACGAATAATTTGTATCTAGAACTCGGAAAAAAAATTTGTTAATTTTTTTAATTGCTCTTTCGCAAAATAAATCAATAACCCAATATTACCCCCAATATAAATGCAATCTTTGAGTCATAGCATATGATTCCAACCTATCAATTGATACAAAAATAGAATCTTCTACATTAGACTGACCTTCAAAAAAGCGTCGAAGTTCATGTATATGCACCATAGCTTCTGACGTACTAGGTAAGGGCTTCTCTTGTATTTCCTTGTCCTCTTCATCCCCAGATAGTCCGTTCTCAGCTTGGCTGTTCACCGCCAGTCGAGCAATAATGTCCGCATCAGTTGACTCGTCACACACAACTACATTTTGGTCCACGTTGACATAGTCCTCATACAAGATGGATGGATCAGAATGTACATCTTCCCAATTATCGACAGCCAGCTCAGGATCAATTTCATCAAAGTTTTCCACTACGTTTACTCCTTCAGTTTTTTTCTTTACAAATCCCGCCTTATGAAAGCATTTCATAATCATTCTCAAACTGACCTTGTCCCATGCCTTCTTACACATTCGTGAAGCATGAAGAATGTTGAGCTTCTTACTGTCAAAATCTCCGATGAGGATGCTTTCAACCAACAGACGAATGCAGAAATGTTTAAGGGTTTTGATAATGCCTTGGTCCATTGTC
Source organism: Araneus ventricosus (assembly GCA_013235015.1). Classification (NCBI taxonomy): domain Eukaryota; kingdom Metazoa; phylum Arthropoda; class Arachnida; order Araneae; family Araneidae; genus Araneus; species Araneus ventricosus. The sequence continues at coordinate 6,935 of BGPR01018082.1, read as the reverse complement.
TGAATAACAGATGCCATGTTGGCCGGGAAAAAATGACTTTCACATTTTTCATTTCGGGGATGCTGTTATGAGCCGTACAATTGTCAATAAAAAGGAGAATCTCTCGTTTTTTTACTCTAAATTTCTTGTCCATATTTAAAAGACATTTTTCAAAAATTTCGCATGTCATCTATGCATTTTTATTTAAATCGTAGGACACAAGCTTAGACTTTACATTTTTGAAACAACGTGGATTGGCCAATTTGCCAATCATTAATAATGGCAGCTTTTCGGACCCGTCAATATTTGCTCCAACAAGCAACGTTACTCGATCTTTACTTAGCTTTCCGCCACTGCATGCTTCTCCTTTGAAAGCAAGATTTTGATTTGGAGTGCACTTATAAAAAAGTCCAGTTTCATCGACATTAAAAATATTTTTTGGTTCCTTCTCTTAAATAATTTCTTTTAAATGTTTTTTCCATTCATCAGCTGCTTGAATATTCACTACACCACTTTCACCATACACTGCTTTGAAAGAAATGTCGTTTCCATCTTTGAAACTATTCAGCCAACCTGTGCTGGCTTTGAAATCTTGACTGCCTAATGCAGAGGCAAACTGTTCAGCTTTGGCTCTCATAATAGGGCCACTAATTGGAATGTTCTTATCTCGTGCTTGTTTAAACCACTTAAGAACACAACCGTCCACATATGGGCAGTCAGATCCTCCCGTTCTTTTCTATTTTTTCCACTGCCATTTTCGCTGCTCAAAATTTTATCTTTGTTCTTCAAATATGTCGATAACGTGTTAGATGGAATTCCAAATTCCTTGGCTATTTCTGATTTCTTTTTAAGGAATTTTCCACTTCCTCAATCACCGCTACCTTTTGAGCTAATGTTAATGATTCAAAAGGAGCTTTAGCTTTTGACAATGTCATAGTAAGAGTATAGAAACAATACTTAAAGCACAAGCACAAAAACTCAAAATGTATGCAACCGCATTAAATCATTCACAATAAGCGCACGTGACTCTAGGACCGAAAGAATAGCTGCACTTCTGGAGAAAAAAGGGAGAAAAAACTGCTCTATACAAAAGATAAGATCAACCTGTTTGTGCCACCAGTTCTACCACTCAGCCAAGTGGGGCGACGTAACTTTTGTTGGACATTTCAAGGGTGTGACAGAGCAGGTTTTCTTCTAACGGTGAAGAATTTCTGCTGCTACCATATTCTCAGAACCTAGCCTGAAGGCTTTTTTCGAAAAGAAAGGAATATAAGTGTGAAAGTTGTTTTAGCCCCGCTTAAAAAATACCCTCAAATTCTGATAATTTCAAAATTTAATCTGCTGATTTTAAATGTTTTCATTTTAACCAAAATGTGTGATGTCACACTTCTTGTTATCCCTCCTTCCCTTGTCACAATTTCACGAACCTCCTCGAAGCGTGACATCATTTGTGGACCGCCCCTTATTACAGTAATTATGGGCAATAAATAATTTCCTTTTCGGACTAGGAACGAATCCGCGGGTCCGAATCCACGAAAGAAACGTATCTGACACATCACTACAAGACAGAGATGCGAATATTTATTCAGTTGAAGGATTCGGATTAAAGTCATCCGTTCGCCTCCCCTCTCAATGCAGTCTTATCAAATATCAACTCAATCGTAACTAGGAATTTGAAAGCATGTGGCCAGTGGCGGACTGGGTCTGAAAATAGTGGTTGCCAGGAGTCAGTGAGGGCCCACACACATCTACAATCATAATATTAATTCATATATATATTATTTTTATTTAATTTTATACTTAATTTTTTTATATTTAATTATATTAATTTAAATCTATAATATTTAATAATTATGTATTTAATTTAATTTTTTATTATATATTTAATTTTTCGGTGTCTTTAAAATAAATCCCTTTTAACACCCCTTAATTTTCTACGTTTAAAGTAGCGAAATTATGATTAAAGTTATTTGATTTTAAATTCCGGAAGTTAAATATTTCGTGTACGGTGTTAGCGACAAAGTACGAAGGAGAAATGCTGCCCATTAGGAGGGCATCTGTTGAAAGAGCCAGGAACCTCTAAAACAAACTTCTTTGGATGATTTATAGTTTAGTAATTTGTACTGGCAATGTTTCAGTAATTTGAATTAAACTGGTACCATTAAAAAGACATTTTTGAATTATAAGTAATTCAAAAATCATTTTGTTAGATAGTATTTTTTGAAAATATTGCGAAAAAACGCCAAAATCTTGCTTAATTTTTAAGTTACTGAAATTTTAATTTACTTTTGGACTTTAAAAAGTTGACAATTATTTTCATCTTTTTTTGAAGAGCATGTGTGCCAAATTTCATAAAGGTCGAGTAAAACTATAGATTTGTACAAAATACATGCTTATAATGTAAAAAACTTCTTTTGTTGTGTTAAAATGCAGTCTTCTTTTTTTTGCACAACTAATTTCTTTCCCAGTCTTTTGTAACAATTAATACTTTTAACTTAACAAAAATTAAATAAGTTGGCGAATTTAAAGTTTGTTAATATAATCAAATTAAGACTATTTATAAGATGGACGAGTCGGTTGGTAGACGAATGCGGCTACTGTTTATTACTACAAAAGCAATGTAAAAATAGAGAAATGATAATTTCAGCTTACCACTCAAAATTTTTTTCTTTCCTTTTTGAAAGATACGTTACATATGTCTTTACTCTCTTACGACTAAAAAACAGAAATAACGCTTTTCTCACCAATTATTTTCCATGAAAGTCAGATCAATAAGACAGAGGGCCCTTTACTCTTTTAAACGCAAACTCCCCCCAAACGCATAAAGAAAAACGTGAGTGTCGTCTTTTCACAGATGTCATTTAGTGTCCTAGTCACAGTTTTAGCCAAGAAAACCTTTTCCTGCAGGAGAGCTCCCTCGTTTGGATTTATGACAGTAAAATGAAACTACAGAAAAAGAAAAAAGCACCCCTTTCTGCGCAAAGGGATGCAATTCCTTCCGTCTTTCCGGGGGCTTTCGAAACCAACAAAAAATCTTAATCAGTATTGCGGCTCGACTTTGTACAGAAGAGGTACCCTGTTCCAATGGCCCGAGGAGTTGTGCGGCCATCGCAACATTCTGGAGAAACATCTGTAAATGATCGGAAGTTCAAAGGAAGTGGACAGAGAACTCAGTACAATTTATGCGTCTTGGGTCGGAATTCGACCACCCGCTGTTCGGCTGGTCGAATTACGACGGCAATAAATCCCAAACAACTGAACGCCGAAACATGGGCCTTGGGTACAGGGATATTTTATTTTCTTACTACAGAGAAAGAGTTCTTTTTTTTTCTCTCCCACACTTCTTGGGGGCCCAAATTGTCTGCAGGCATGAAAGTGCAAGCTGTTCAAAAAAGCTGAACTCTACGCGAATACAAAATTTACCACAAAATCGATATATATACAGACGCAGAGGCACAAGATGTTACTACTTAAAATACATACAGAACAAGCAATTAAAAGTAGTATATATAAAATTTTATTTACTATTTTTTCTCTATTTGCACAGAATTTTGATTTTTAAATGCCATACAAGAGGTTCAGAGTTCCTTCTATTTTCTCAACGTTGAATAACAACAGATAGTATCATAACAAAATTACATACTTTTTAAAAATGAAGCAGTTTATTTAAGGGAGGAAAAAAAAAATTATAAAAGTGCCTAAGAATATATATTATCATATGCAGTAGAAGATCTTTGTATAATACAGATCATTTCACATATCTCTAAAATTACCTTAGTAAACATGGCCTATTATGCTTGTAACAAGTCATTAGATTACAATTTAAAATACAAATGATTTTGCCTCACAAAGATATACAATTTAATTATATTTAGTTTTCACAGAAATTAATATTTCAATTAATTAGCAACAAGTACATTAACACTACAGTTAAGATTGTTCTCTATTTGTTGAACTCTGAAAATAATCAAAAGAACTTGACATATTATACAATTTTATGTTTTGAAATATTGTGCATTTAAATAAATTTCTTTAGATACTGAAGCAAATTTTCAATTTTAAAATAATTCAAAAAATTAATTTAATTTCCTTTTCTTTAATGCTTTGTCTTTAGCCATCTTTTCCAATTTTCGTTTATGAATAAGCCTGAGCTTGTTTTCTCTCATCTTTATCAAATTATTAGTTTTTATTTTGCTGTATAAGTCTTTAGTAGCATTTAGTTTCTCTCTTTTTCTTTCTATTACTTGTCTTTTCAGCTCCAATTCATTTTTATACTGCTGATATGAAGTTTTCATATTACGACATAACTTTTTATCAATTGGGTCATGCAAAAAA
>BGPR01018081.1:2526-31394 GCA_013235015.1 Araneus ventricosus | reverse complement strand
GTAGTCATTCCACTCATATTTGCAGCGTTGACACTATCAAAAACATGTTTTTGCTAGTTATTTCATTGTGTTTATTTGTTAAATTATCGAAAATATTGTAGTGTTCTTTATGATTCTTATTGTCAGGTGAGTAAAGTCTGTAAAGTTAAAGTGTTTTTGTTCACATAAGCCATAAGATTGACATTCGTCACGACGATACAGAAATTTTTATACCACACCACCCCCAGACCCAAATTCTGGATTCGCCACTGGGTTGCACTGATCAAAATGGCGTGGAACGAATCTCCCGTATCTAAACACAAATCCACTGGTACTTGTGATCAACAATTCGCTGGTAGTGATCTGTTTTGTTAGTCAGACGGGGAGTCCGAAGGCGGCGGAAGGACCAAAGGCAACACGAACTGAACTTCTATTTCTTGTTATCTCCACAGAATACCACCCCGCTCCTTGCCCGTTTAGTCAACGTATTAAGGGAGTACCCGCCCCCCGCAGGGGGGCTACCTCCTGTCCTGGCTAGATGGGAGTGCCTTGCGGTCAGTACATTGCCGTAATGCTTGTTGATGGTAAGATTTTGGTGTTAAACTCAAGATGTCGAGAGATCGACTGCATGACGCTGGTGGCCGTGGCAGACTGTGAAGATCAAGGGAGGAGCCAGTATATAAAGCTAGCCGGTGAGCCAATCAGGGAAGAGTAGAGATGTGGAGGGAGAGGAGGTGTGCAGTGAAGGGCGGGGCTAGTGCTTGAAAATTTTTAACAGAAGACTGACTATTTCCAAGTCAGTTTTTGCAATCTTAATTTTCTCACTGATTTCAATGAGATTAGGAAATCTATTAAAGGCTTCGTTAATGATTTTAATTGCGTTCATGTTCTTTTCAAATTTGTCATAAGAGTCAGTGTCAATCTGCGGGGAGGGGTTGTTAATGTTAGTTGTGGGAGAATTATTGGTTTTCGGAAGGTTAGATTTTAGTTTCTGTGCGTAGGTGGGGGGAGTATTATTTTTGATAACTGGGTATTTAGGGCATCCTTTCCACGAGGCAAGGTGACCGTTTTCATTGCAATTGATACAAACTGGGTTATCAATTTTAGATTTAATACTGCACGATCGCGTTTCGTGGGTCCCGTTGCATTTAATGCAGCGGGGTTTACATTTACAATTTCTTGCGCTATGATAAAATCGGAGCATCTGTAACACATGGTAGCACGCTGTTTTTTCCTATAGCGCTCTATTTTAACGCTGAAGTTATTGATTTTTTCTGCTTGAAAAATGTTATTTGCATTGGGTGTTTTAGCTAGCTCAACTAAAAAGATGGGAAGAAGGGTTTTAAGACGGAAGTTGCGGAGCTGATTAATTCTTATTACTTTGTATTTATTTTCTTCTAGGTCTCTGACTATGCGCTCTTTACTGTGGTCAGGGGGGAGATTTTTGATTACTATTTTTATCGGTCTGCTTTCTGGGGGCTCAGAGAGAACGTATTCTTTCTCAGTTTTATCTAAGGTTTCAATGATTTTATCCCTGTCCTCGAGGGAGTGGGGAGAAATTCTAATATAGCCACGTTGGTATTTGCAGATGGTTGCTGGGAATTTTCTGGCTATTTCCTGAATGGTCAGGTTGTAATCGTCAGTAAGCTTTAGGTTAATGTCAGGAACAAAAATTCTAGTTTGTGTATCTACTGCGTTAGAATTTTCAGAGATATCCATTAAGTTTTCAAAGCGATTGTTGGTTTTAACGGGAGAATTTGGTTTTTCAATTTGTATCCTGGCAGCTTTTTTAGGAGGAACCTGTCTGAAATCATCCAGAGCGGTTAGATTGATAGGAGAAATAGTGGGAGGTTTAGGGAGAGGGAGAGGATACTGACCAGCTTCGATCGTTTCTGGGTCTTTGGTTGTCTCATGATGCCTGGAGCAGCTGGGGTTAGGACACGGTCCTAGTTTCATCAATTCGTTTTCGGCTTCCTCGATTTCTCTAAGATATGATCTATAGTATCCTTCTTCTCTGGCCCCCGGGACATAACAAGGTGGTGCAGTAGCAGCGATACGCTTGTGTGTCTCGGCACCCTGTTGTGGGGCCGTCCATAAATGATGTCACGCTTGGAGGGGGGGAGGGGGTTCGTGAAATTGTGACAGTTTGTGACAAGGGGAGGGAAGGAGGTAACAAGAAGTGTGACATCCCACATTTTGATTAAAATAAAAACATTGAAAATCAGCAGATTAAATTTTGAAGTTATTTTGAATTTACCAGAATTTGAGGGTATTTTTTAATCGGGGCTAAAACAACTTTCTTGTGATTTTTTTTCACTTATATTCCTTTCTTTTCGAAAAAAGCCTCCAGGGTAGGTTCTGTGAATATGGGAGGAAGAGTCGTAGTAGTAAATGATTCCGAGTAATTTCTATTTTATGATTGTGTATATAATTTTATAAATGCTCATATAAATTAATGTGACAAATGAAATGAGATGGCAATTCCATTAAGTAAAACTAAAGTAAAGTAGAGAAAAGTTCATAAAGTAAAGAAAAGATTTAAAGCAAAATATTTCAAATTCCAAAATACTACTGTTTTCAACTGCTCTTTTATATTAATATGTTATTACTATCGTATAAGAATTGCGTTTTTTGCTGTAAACCTTAATCTTACTTCATACAAAATAAGTACACATATTATTATTGTTATGCTCACAAATGTCATTAAAACACATAGTTAAAGTTTAAAAATAAAATTTGAAATATGATCTATAACGTAGTGCTTTGTTTCTGAACTGCAAGTATATGTTTATGTAATATAGCGTGACATGTGACAAGGGGGAGGGGGTTTGATGGTGAAGTGTGACACTTTGTGACAAAAGGGGGGGGAAGGGGGTCAAAAATATTCAAAAAAAGTGTGACATCATTTATGGACGGCTCCTTACTCTCTATAACTTTTCAGGAAAGCTTAAAAAATTAAATATATATAAATGCTTTTCAATTCTGTATATTGTATAATGCATTTTCACCTCCACTGACGTACGGCGACTTCGTATAGCGTCCCGTAATTTTATCCCCTCCCCCCAGGCTTGGATGAATGGATAGGCATAATGAATAAACTCTACACATAATAGAATATTATCTACTTAACTTTTAACGCCAATATATGCCGCATATAGTAATCGATAGCCTTTTCTGTACAATTTATGACATTCTTATTATTTCAGGTATACCAATCACGAGCAAGTTTACTTCGAGTAGTAGTAGCAGCGATGAAAGTCTTGCTCTGGGTTTAAAAATCGGTATTCCAATCGTCAGCATATTGGTTTTCATCTGTTACTGGTACTGCATATGTAGGTGCTGCTGTGCGTGCTGTCGGAAAGAAACGCCAGGGGTCGTCGTCACGCAGTCGAACATTGTACAAAACCAGCAACCTGAACCTTCTGCACCTCAAATAATTCTTCATCAGCCGATTAGTCAGCAAGCACCTCCTATGTACGATGCACAGCAAACATGGGCGCAACCTCCTCTCCAGGGGCAACCTCAGTGGAGCCAACCTCCTCCCCAAGGACAGCCTCAGTGGAGCCAACCTCCTCAAGGGCCACCACAGTGGGCGCCCCATCCTATGAGTCAACAGCAACAGTACTTGCCGAACAGCGGTTACGACAACGCTGGTTTTAAACCCGCGACGGGTAACCACCCTATAATACCGGGAAATACTGAACAATATTTGATTGCCAAACGAAATTTTGCTAAACATTTCATTTTAATTTCTGCTGAGTTCTTTGAGAAGAAAAAAAAGTGGCAAACGAGCAAAAGAAAACAGAAGAGCAGTGAGATTGTATTTGCTATATAATTAATACTTTTGTTCAATAAAATGCTTTCCCAAATTTCGTATCTTGATTCACTTCTTCTTAACTAACCTAAGCACTTTCAGTGGTGGAGAAAAAAATACACATAGCTGCAGTAACATGGGCGATTCCCTAACACAGGTGGGGAAAAACGCGATCGCCGTACAATGGCGAAGAAACAGAATATGCAATTTGAACGCTTTTTTTTCAACCGAATGAAACGAAAATTGGGCACGGATCTACAATTAATGTTAGCAGATCTCATACCAATTTTTATTTATGTAAGTTATAGGGTTAAGAAGTTATCGTGTTAACAAATAAGTGATTATACAGACCGACAGACAGTCAATCCTTTCTCGGATTTGGTCCAAAATTTTATACGGATCTACATTCCTGATAATTAAAATGTGTACCACATTTTATCCTTCTATCGATTTAAGTTTTTGAGTCACTTGAACACGGACAGACAGACAGACTTCCCTTGGACGGACTTTATAAAAAATTTGACAGAAACGTACAAGTTATGTGTAAATATCACATACCAAATTACATCCCTCTAGCTCTAATAGGTTTCGAGTTAACGTGCTCACAGACAGAAAGACAAAATTCCAAATTTGTGTTTTTCTGACTCAGGGACGTCTAATTCATCAAAATCTCAAGTTCGAATTTTTTGACGATTACAATACTTTCTCTTTGTTTACTTCATTTACGAGAAAGTTTAAAAAAAATATACCACGAACGGGATTCGAACCCGTGTTCACGTTCGGTGAATCAGATTGCAAGCATTCGTTGATGACTGAAACACGAGCACTTGCATTTTAGCACGACCGACCCCCTTTCGAATTCCTCCCCTTCCTAGATCGCGCGGATTCCCTTTCATCCACCCATCTTTCGTCTGATCGCGCCGCGTCCGTTCTACCCGCTTGTGTGACAGGGCATCAACAAATGAAACACACCTGATGCCATAACCACTCGGCCACCCTGGTCCCTTGTGGCGGTGTTCTCATGACATGAATTTATGGGAATTGCCTGAATAGTGATATCTCGTTCTTGTTTATAATCCGTCCGGAAACAATCGACAGAATCCGGAAACAGGCGAAACCCGAAGCAATTATTTCCATATGAATGAATTTAAATCCAATAAATTGGTTCTGACACTCCAAAATAATGCCAGAAACGTCTTTTATAGAGAATAATTATATTGTTTAACACTGAAGTACATAAGAAATTAGCACAAAATGAACATAAATCAGCTGGAGGGTTCTCCCCTAAACTTTGTCGTATACTTCCCCCAAAAGGTGGCGTTTCCCCTTCCCCCGCGTGGCTAAAAAAAATCGAACCTACTGTTACCCAGAATCCAATGACTATCAGAAGGTTTTTCATTACAGTGACTGAAAAATATCTAGGTACAGAATCAAATTGAATGAGATGCGTACCGATTTTCTGCTCTTGCCGGCTCAAGGACAAACTAACGTAATTCACCCCATAGCTTTCGCGTACACAAAAGATTGCTTCCAGTATGCAAGCGCGTGGAGATAACGGATTATTTTCAAAACTAAATTATACACACCGACAGACAGTCAACCCTCTGACGGATTTGGCCCAAAATTTTATACGGACCTACATTCTTGACGATAAAACCGTGTACCAAATTTTATTCATCTAGCTATTCAGGTTTTTGAGTTATAGCGTTCACATGACCGCAGACAGACTCCCCGTTGACGGATTTTGTCCAAACTTTGATAGAAACCTACAAATTATGTTTAAAGACCACATACCAAATTTCATCCCCGTAGCTCTAATAGTTTTCGAGTTATCGTGTTTACAGACACACACACACACAGGCAGACATAATTCCAAAATTCTGTTTTTCGGAATCATGGAGGTCTAAAATCTCGAGTGGAGGTCTCGAGTTCGAATTTTTTGACGATTACAATACTTTCTCTTTGTATACTTCGTATACGAGAAAGTAAAAAAGCGACAAATGAGCAAAAGAAAACAGAAGAGCAGTGAGATTTTATTTGCTATATAATTAATACTTTTGTTCAATAAAATGCTTTCCCAAATTTCATATCTTGATTCACTTCTTCTTAACTAACCTAAGCACTTTCAGTGGTGGAGAAAAAAATACACATAGCTGCAGCAACATGGGCGATTCCTTAACACAGGTGGGGGGAAACGCGCTCGCCGTACAATGGCGAAGAAACAGAATATGCAATTTGAACGCTTTTTTTTCAACCGAATGAAACGAAAATTGGGCACGGATCTACAATTAATTTTAGCAGATCTCATACCAATTTTTATTTATGTATGTTGTAGGGTTTAGAAGTTATTGCGTTAACAAATATGTGATTATACAGACCGACAGACAGTCAATCCTTTCTCGGATTTGGTCCAAAATTTTATAAGGACCTACATTCCTGGTGATAAAAATGTGCACCACATTTTATCTATCTATCGATTTAAGTTTTTGAGTTATTGTGTTCACATGAACACGGACATACAGACAGACTTCACGTGGACGGACTTTGTACAAAATTTGACAGAAACTTACAAGTTATGTGTAAATATCTCATACCAAACTTCATCCCTCTAGCTCTAATAGGTTTCGAGTTATCGTGTTCACAGTCATACATAATTCCAAAATTGTGTTTTTCGGACTCAGGGAGGTCTAATTCATCAAAATCTCAAGTTCGAATTTTTTGACGATTACAATACTTCATTTAGGAGAAAGTAAAAAAAATAGACCAGGAACGGGATTCGAACCCGTGTTCACGTTCGGTGAATCAGATTGCAAGCATTCGTTGATGTCTGAAACACGACCACTTGCATTTTAACAAGACCCCCTTTCGCTTCCACCCTTCCTAGATCGTGCGGATTCCCTTTCATCCACCCATCTTTCGCCTAATTGCGCCGCGTTCGGTTCCGCCCACTCGTGTGACAGGGCATCAACAAATGAAACACACCTGATGCCATAACCACTCGGCCACCCTGGTCCATTGCGGTGGCGTTCTTATGACATGAATTTATGGGAATTGATTGCAAAGTGATATCTCGTTCTTGTTGATAATCCGTCCGGAAACAATCGACAGAATCCGGAAACAGACGAAACCCGAGGCAATTACAGTGGAATCTCCCTATAACGAAATCGCTTGCCTCCAGTTGAAAAATTCGCTATAGAGAAATTTTCGTTATACGGAGATTAGAGATTTTTGCAGGTATTTAAGTAAATGTTATAAACATTTTAGTATGTGCGGTAAGTTCAAAAATATTTAATTATGACTTTCAATTAAAAGTGAAGTAATATTTATTATAAATTTATTAAAATTATACTAATTTTTATTGTATAAATAAAATGTTCAAAAGTGAAGACAGTTCACCAATTTAGAAAATAATATGTACTAGTACGGGTAAAAATAAAATGCTCATTGTCACATCCAATTGCTGTTTCCATCCCCACTCCACCCCGATTCTTGGAATCTTGACCCGTAGAAACGTTGCTCCCTCTGTAGAAACCCAGGCCTCCACAATTGCATTACCCTTCACATAGCATTCTATTGTTATGTGTTATTGCTGGAATGAACAATGCGAGTGGTTTGAGAAACAGACACTTGTGAGCGATTTGTGTGCACAGAAATTAGCAACTTTCTCCAAAAATGACAAAAATCGAAAAGATAAAGGTCTGAAAAATTTCTTTATAGGGAGACAACCACTTCGCTATATGGAGAATATTTTGAATTTTATTTAACATTCCGATTAAAAATTTCGTTATAGGGAGGAATTCGCTGTAGGGAGACTTAGTTGTAGGGAGACTTAGTTGTAGGGAGACTCTACTGTATTTCCATATGAATGAATGTAAATCCAATAAATTGGTTCTGACAATCCAAAATAATGCCAGAAACTTAATTTATAGAGAATAATAAAATTGTTTAACACTGAAGTAGATAAGAAATTAACACAAAATGAACATAAAAAACTACTGTAAATATAATAAATGAACCCTGGTCCCTTGTGGTGGTGTTCTCATGACATGAATTTATGGGAATTGCTTGCAGAGTGATATCTCGTTCTTGTTAATAATCCGTCCGGTAACAATCGGCAAAATCCGGAAACAGACGAAACCCGAAGCAATTATTTCCATACGAATCAATGTAAATCCAATAAATTGGTTCTGACACTCCAAAATAATGCCAAATACTTCTTTTATAGAGAATAATTATATTGTTTAACAATGAAGTAGATAAGAAATTAACACAAAATGAACATAAACCAGCTGGACTGTTCTTCCCTAAACTTTCTCGTATACTTCCCCCAAAAGGTGGCGTTTCCCCTTCCCCCACTTGGCTAAAAAAATTCGAACCTACTGTTACCCAGAATCCAATGACTATCAGAAGGTTTTTCATCATAGTGATAGAAAAAATATCTAGGTAAAGAATCAAATTTAAAGAGATGCGTACCGATTTTCCGCTCTTGCCGGCTCAAGGACAAACTGACGTAATTCGCTCCATAGCTTTCGCGTGCACAGAAGATTGCTTCCAGTACACATGCGCGTGCAGATAACGGATTCTTTTCAAAAGTAAATTATACAGACCGACAGATAGTCAATCCTTTGACGGATTTGGCCCAAAATTTTTTAAGGATCTACATTCATGACGATAAAACCTTGTATCAAATTTTGTCCATCTAGCTATTCAAGTGTTTGAGTTATAGTGTTCACATGACCGCGGACATACACTCATGTCCATAAATTAAGGATAATGAAGTTCAGGCAAAGAAAGAGACAGAAGCAAAACAATTTTGACTTATTTGTAAAGTCTATTTATTAAACAAAAGGTAAAGAGCAAAACAGATGCTATATGTTTGACATAATTAATAAAAATTGGGATTTTTTCTCCCTGGAGCAAATTTCAAAAAAGAACCTATTTACAAAAAACAGTATAACATGGTTAGTGTGATGGTTAATACGGAGTATGTCTCCCGGACGATGCAATACAGGCCTTACAACGCCTAGGCATGCTGAGTATCAAATTATCAATCTGATCTTGGGAAATACTACACCACTCATTAAGCAATGCCCTCCGAAGTTCCGGTAGACAGGTGGGAGGGGGTTGACGGGATGCAATTCGTCGGCCAAGCATATCCCACACATGCTCTATTGGATTCAAGTCCGGTGAGTATGCTGGCCAATCCATACGGGTGATATCCTCCGATTGAAGGCATTCGTCTACAATGTTTGCACGGTGAGGACGGGCGTTGTCATCCATAAACAGAAATTCAGCACCCATGGCGCCCGAAACAAGCGTACATGTTGTTCCAGAATGACATCCCGATAGATGTGGCCTGTCATCGTTACACTCTGAACATGCAGGTCAGTTCTGGAACCAAGAATAATTCCCCAAACGAGCCATCCTGCACCACCGTAACGGTGTCGTTCAATGGTGTTCTCTTGGTGGTAACGGGTACCTGGCGCTCTCCATATGAAAGTCCGGCGAGAATCAGACTGCAAACTAAACCTGGACTCGTCGGAAAACATCACACAAGACCACTGTTGCGGTGTCCACAATGCATGCTCTCTACTCCAGGCTAATCGCAGGCGACAGTGAGTTGCGGTAAGTGGAACACATCTGACAGGCCTACGAGCATATAGACCAATGTGCCCTAAGCGTCTGTACACGGTCTGCCTTGAAACTGTCGTACCGGTAGCTGAAGAGAGCTGACGAGACAGGTCTGATGCTGTGCTCCGTCTGTTTCTTTTGGCAGTAACTGCCAAATACCGGTCCTCATTCGGCGTTGTAACTCGGGGGCGACCTGTGCTGTAACATCTACTCACATTACCATCATCTTGGAATCGTTGCCAAAGCCTGGAGATGACACTCTGGGCGATTTCAAGTTCCTCGGATACTTCCAGCTGGGTACGTCCACATTCTAGTCGTCCGATAATTCTACCACGTAAAAAATCATCCAAATGCTTCCTTTGTGCCATAACTATGCGATTATTGCACTGAAAGGCTTTTAAAGCGCTTGTGAACAATTTTACTTCTTTGCCACCATTCCTTATATACCCCTCTCTTACACTCTCGTCATTGTGACGTACTATCCGCGCCATTTGGTGGTTTCCTGTAATTTGCATATTCTTCTTCAAGATGTGTGTGATAATTCTACAGGTGAAATTTTTATTTTAGAGTTCAATTTCTGTGTGATTCTGAATTATTCTTAATTTATGGACATGAGTGTAGAAACAGACAGACTTTCCTTAGACGGATTTTGTCCAAAATTTGATAGAAACCTACAAATTATGTGTCAAGTTCACATACCAAATTTCATCCCCTTAGCTTAGTTTGCAAGTTATCGTGTTCACAGACAGACACACACACACACAGACATAATTCCAAAATTGTGCTTTTCGGACTCAGGGAGCTGTAAAATGTGGAAATTCGTCAAAATGAACAACTGAAGAAATTTTGCTTTTTCATTATAAGTTTAAAACGACTTTTGCCCAATTTTATAATTATGTGAATGAAGAAAATGATATTATTAAGAAATTAAAATCAACTTTAAAATATGACTGTGCCAGAAAGGTTCAGCCTAGCATCTTCTCTATGTTCATTTTATTAGATTTAGGTTGGTTAAAATGTATTCATTTATTATAAACCCACATTTTTCATGTTCTATTTATTTAGCTCTTAAACGTCCCGTATCAATGCTTGGCAATTATAGAAACCCAAGGTATCAAGGCACTCTCTGGGGTCACCTCTCTTGGTCTTTCGACACCAGGACCAGCTTCAGAGTGAATGCATGCCGAACGAGAAAACAGACCAAAGAGATTTGTTTCTCCGACGAAATCCGAGGCAAACCGACAAAAACCGAGACAAATTTTTCGCTTAAAAAGTCGATGATAACCGAACTTAACAAGCCCCGATGTATTACTGTACTACGAATAATATTGTATGTATGAATAATAAGAATAAGTTTTTGTTTAATGAAAAACCTTATGCCACTGTATTCTGGGTGAGAAAAACCGGCTAGTTTTTAATAAACAACAACCGCTGAAACACACACACAAATAAATATGAAAGCACAATGTCCGTGTGCATGTAGTCGCGATAATGTGAAAACTCAGAGTCTAGAACAGAAGTTCCCAAATTGTGGCACGTGAACCCACAATCGGTAATGGCGGACACGTGAAAACATAAGGAATTCAAAATGTTGCAGAATTTTGTTTCTCCAAGTTCGAGCAAAAAGTGAAAGTTGTGCAAGTCCCACACCTACCCTCAAAATAAGTAAAAGAAAGCAAAAGAAGTGTAATTTTTAGTTGTCCTTATAAGTTAATGCGAAATTATTACAATACTGATGTCATCTGTTTTGATGTTTAACTACTATGAAAATGGAATAAAATGTTATAAATTCCAGTCATTTGACTCTTAAGCTTTATCTAGGCCCTTAACATTATTGATAAAAGCTTTTCTGTATAAACGGATGATTGTATGGGGGATATGAAAGCACGCGAAAATATAAAAATTAATCACGGGTAAGCGAGGGAAAAAGTTTGGGAACCCCTGGTGTGGCATACACTTAATACTTATCGCCATCGTAGGAATTCCAGGATACAGAAAATAAGTAGGCTGATTATAGGCTTTTAAATATGTTTAATAACATAGCAACAGAATATTTACACTATTTACATGTAACATTCAACGCCTAACTTACACTCGCCCAACGTACTCATTCTCGCCCCTAAGGCGCATGCGCCGCCAAAGACGGGGTGGTGAACCCATTATCAGAAATGGGGGAGACAGAACTTAGCCAGCTGCAACACCTGGTCTAGAAGAATGAAATTTATCGTATGGTTTTAATCAGCAAAATTATAGATCAGAATCAAATATTTTGAAACCATTTTTCTGTGAGGAAAGAAGACAGGAAAAATAACTTTCAAAAGTTAGTTGTTTCAACTTTTTCAAGAGCATAGCATTCGGTAGTAAATAGACTTCGGAAGTAATTTGTGCTTCAACGGTATGAGAAATAAGTCCGCAAGCAGACGGTGAAAAGAAAATGGTGATATAAAGTAAAGGCCACTAGTCTTGAAAGCGTAAGATGCAAGTGCTTTGTACTAATCCCTTAAAAATATTTAAGTGTGGGTATAAATATTTTATTAAGAACAGCAGTAATCAGCAGTGGCGGCGACTGGAGAAAAAGCGAGGGGCAAAAAATGCATAGACACTTAAAAGTGCCCCGGAGGATAGGGAGTAGGAAACAAAATTTAAAAATTTAGTTTCAAAATTAGCTAGATTTCCGGACACTACTGTATATTTTATAATTCCTAGCTTTAGGCAGCTAAAATGAAATAAAAATTTAATTTTTTTCTCAAAAAGTGGGGGGCGAATGCCCCGTCCCCCCCCCCCCCCGAGTAGAGTAACTAAAACGGAGCAAAAATTAAGGCGAACTTTTTCATTTAACTCTTTATAGGGCCGTGAAGTATACTTACCATCAAATTCATCAATTTTCAAACGTACGAGATAAATTATTTTAAAGTTCACGTCAAATTTTTCGATGAAACGAAATCCTATAGATTCAAATTTCTTATCTCAAAGCGTAACCAGCGGGAGTGGTCTCCCCTAATCTTTCTCGTATACTTCCCCAAAAAGGTCCTGGCCCCCCCCCCCCCGCCGCGTGGATAAAAAAAAATAAGAGTCTGCTGTAACCCAAAATCCAATGATTATCAGAAGGTTTTTCATTGTAGATTATAGTGATTGTAAACTATTTAGGTAAAGAATCAAATTCAAAGAGAGGCGTACAGATTAAAAAGTAAATATCACACTCTGCTACGTTCCACTCTTACCCGCTCGAGGACAAAGTGACGTAATCCTTCCTCGTTCACAGAGATTGTTACCAGTACGCATGCGTATGGAGAATCGGATTAGAAATTTAATTATGCAATTTGAAAGCCTTTTTCTCCTTATTGCGATGAAAATTGGGCATAGATCTATAATAAATGTTAGCATCCGTGATACCAAGTTTTATTTATCTAAGTCAAAGGGCTTATGAGATATAATTTTTACAGGTATGCGATTATGCACACCGACAGACAGTCAACCCTTTGACTGATTTGGCCCAAAATTTTACACGGACCTACATTCATGAGGATAAAACTGTGTACCAAATTTTATCCATATTCAAGTGTTTGAGTTAAAGTATTAACATGAAAGTGGACATACAGACACACTTCCCGTAGATGGATTTTGTCCAACATTTGACAGAAACCCACAAATGATGTGTCAAGATCACATACCAAATTTTATCCTCATAATTCTAATAGTTTTCAAATTATAGTGTTCACAGACACACAGACAGACAATTCCAAAATTGTGTTTTTCGGGCTCGAGGAGGTCTAAAACGTGGAGATTCGTCAAAATCTCGAGTTCGAATTTTTTGACGATTACAATACTTTCTCTTTGTGTACTTCGTATACGAGAAAGTAAAAAAGAAGTGGCTTCACTGTTTAATTAATTATTTATTAATGTAATTTAAAAAAAAATAAAGTAATCGAATAAGTCAAATGGATTTCTTTTCTTAAATCAATTCGAAAGTTTATTTATTAAAGCATTACTAGAAATAAACGGCCTAGAAAGGGTTAATTAATTTGTTCCGGTCGCGATCTCTTTGTAATTCAATTAAAACACATGCTGATTCAACTGGGTATGGATTTTTTCCCCTAGCGCTCTACACTAGAAACATGAATAATTCATTAGATTTATAGCTTCTACATATCTTTTCCTTTGACGAGTGCTTCCATAAATCACCGTTATTAAGCTTTATTGTATCAAACTTTGATCCTCAAATCCTATACTGTTTTGTCTCAGAATTTCATACGCAACCTTGGAAGCTTTTAATTCTGCTCGCTAATTTCTAAACAGAACACTGATGAGGGCTCTTGCTTTAGATAGACTAGACATAACAAAAGAGCATGTGATTTGATACGTAGTACTTTTAAAAATTAACATTTTCGCATTTTACTTGAAGAGGCTTCATTTTGTGGTCAGAGAGCAGTTTGGTTATTTGCGCGTGTTCGGAGTAGGTGCAAGGAAAAAATTACTGCGAATCTTTTAAAAAGTAAGTGGTGATGCATTTATTTTAAAATCCTACATTCGTATTTGAAACTTGCCATAATGTAAGGTGATCAATTGTCCTCCTTTAGGGAGGACAGTCCTTCTCTTTTGTAAGTCCTGTCCTCCTTCGAAAGTGTCCTAGAAATCCTCGTTTTCGATATTTGAAAACTAATCTATTAATCTCCGTATTCGATTAATACTGAGCAGATCTGTTATACTCATTTAGTACTCATTCAAATAATAGTTAAGGTATCCGACTGGTTTAAAATCGTCGTTTTTAATGAAATTATCAAAATAAATTTTATGACTTAATTTTGTAGCCTGTTTAATCAGGTTTCTAAAACTGTCTCACTTTTTACTCTACGTGCATTACAAATGGAGTTACAGCTGTTTTATAACCGAACTGTAAGCATTATTTTAAGTTGCATGAAAACTTTAAATGTGTTTCCTGAGAAATGATATTTTTGAGGAAAACTGTCGACCGTAACAATGATTTCTCAAAACGTTATTCAAGTATTGATATGAAATTTTCTGAGATTCTTTTCTGTAATATGCTTGATGTTTTCCTCTAAAAACTAAGGTCAATTTTAAAATAAAGTATTATTTTCAAGTGCTTAAATATGAACGAAAAGCATTTTTTATGAAAAATTACCAGTTTAGTAACTATATTCAGCTATATCTCAATACTATTTTGAAGTACAAGAAATATTTTAGAGCATAACACAGATAACTGTCATAAAAATGTACTCCTACAAGGATTTATGTATATTTAGAATATGATTTTGTCTATGGTTGTAAGCGTAAGGCAAATATTTTAGTCATTTTTCTTCAAATTTCACAGTTTTTTAAAAAAATATCATTTTGAAAGCCTAATTTTACAATATTTTCATAGTTTTAAAACATATGCAGTTGAAAAATAATATTAAAAAATATATATAAATTATACTTCAAAAAAATGTCTCCGAACACAGTCGGATACTTTAATAGGCATGTGAGCATAATTGCAAGGTAAAATGTTACAAATGTTTTTATTATGCATTTGTGATATTATAGTATGCCGTATTATTGTTGCAATGAATAAAATATTTACGATAATTAATAAATTTACGATTTTTTTTTCTTCAATTTATTTGTGTCCTCTTTTTTTTATTGTAGAAAAGTTGGTCACCTTGCATAATGAAACTGTAAAAATGTAAAATTTCACAGACAGGATTATAGTATGATTATTTTGCCTTCGAAATTGATTTCTTAAGTTTCATAATAAATAAATCTCGCAAAATTAATAAATAAACTTTATATTTTTATAAAAAAATATACAATTTTTATTATTATGAAAATGATTTTAAATTTTGCAATATCTGTTGTATTAATGTTTGATGATTTCGGACACTTTTATTTTGAATATTTGTTTATATAAAAGTTTTATTTAGAAACTTATTTTAATCTGGCTGTCTTTTTAAAAGTTGGAAACAACTGATGGCTAGACTTAATTTTTTCAAATTGAAAACTTAAACGTAATCATTTTAACTAAATGAATTCATTTTTATTGGTGAGAATTTTAATCAATAGTATCAGAAATAATCGCTTAAGTTTTAAATGTTAGAAAATCATGCCAGACAAATCAAAATAATAAATAATGGTACGAAAAAATTATAAATTGTCTAAATGAAATAATAAATATATGGAAAGGAAAGTTAATGCGCGACACGAAATATGTATACCTATTATAAAAATAGTTAACTTTGGTATAATTTTAAAATAACAGATCGTACTAATTCTTTGAAAATATGTTTTAAAAATTTTTATTTCTAATTAATTTGACTCTTTATCATTAAAGGACAAGAGACTTTTCATTAAGAGTTATAGCCATTTAGGTTGCTAAGAGTTAGTTCTTGAGATATGTAAGAAAAATGTAGTTAATTATGCTGTGTTTTGACAATCAACCCATACGTTAAACAACATGTTATTATAGGGTACTTTCTCCACTTTTGGCCACTGCATCATTTTCTGCCACGTTGTAACTGTTTTTCCAATAATTAACCAGTAATTTCAAATTAACCAATAAGAAGCATTCCAACACTTTAAACAATCCTTATTTTACCATTTTCAATCTGATTGGTTTATGTTTCTCAAACATGTGGCTTGTAAAAAAATTAAATGCATGATCATGCATTGTATGCTCACAACTGTTAAGGTTTTTGTTAAGGAACAAGGTTTTGCAGTTTTTCATCATCAGTCTCTCAGAATTAAACGATTAATCTAAAACTGATTACCCTTAGGGTTTATGAGTTAAGCTTTCCTTATATTTTGATTTCATATCAAAATTAATTATTTATAAGATTAAATGGGTGGTGGCCAAAACTGCTACTTTAAATTTACTAATGTGCCAGTTTTAGCCATGCAAGTGGCCAAAAGTGGAACATGTAGTTTCCCAGTTTTGGCCACATGCTTCATCATTGTATTTTAAGCCATTGCATAAATTTAAGAATATCTGGATGAAATAAAATCAAATAATTTAGTTTTTGTTTCTAAAATAAAAGCAACTGATTTAGTTTTGTTTCTAAAATAAAAAGTAAATGATGTAGTTATATTTCTGAAATAAAAGTAACTGATTTAGTTTTGTTTCTAAAATAAAAGTAACTGATTTAGTTTTGTTTTCATTTTACATAGTAATGACTAGAATCAAAAAATAAGAAGGCAGGTAGCATTTCCATGAAAAGATTTTGCTACTCGCCATCTAAAGTTACAAATGCAGTTAAAGTCGTGCGAAATGGAATGTCAGAAACATCTCCATTTTTGAATGTTTACCTCACATTTATGTTGGAAAACTACAACTTGAGGAACCTGACTCGAGTGATGAGGAATATTCTTCTATGTGCATGGATTGCTCTAATTTTAAAAATGATTCTGATGAATTTGATTAATGTTGCAATTAAAAATTATAAAAATATATATTTGTGGATATTGTTAGTGAGTATATTACTACAAATTCTTGATTTCTAAGATTTAAAAAAAACCTGCGCTTTAAGTATTTTCAATGTAAGTTTATTCCTCTCCCCATTTTTTGTTTCATATTTTATCAAAAAAAAGTTATGTGAGTATATACAGTTTGTATTTTATCAAACAAATTAAATTAGTGTTTTCTGCATTCCTGTTTCTTTCCTTTTAAAATTGAAATCTGTAACTAAAATCAGCTTAGGAAAATTTTATTACATATCTTTATAAATTCATAAAAAAATCACATTTAAAATAACAGAAAATAATGAACTAAAATACATATTGCATAAAAATGATTTATTTTTGCTGAAAATTCATTAAAATATCTCTTAAAAATATCATATTAATGTGGTCAAAACTGGTGCAAATTGGGTTAATTTATTTAAAAATTCGTAACTCAAAATCTAAAATATTCTTCAGAATAATTTTATAACTAGTAGAAAGCCAATAAAATTTGCTAAAGAATAGTACAAGTATGATTTAATGTGCTTTTAACAGTCATCCACTGTGAAATTTCTATTTCAATTTTTTTCTTATTGTGGCCAAAACTGGAGCATCTACCCTACGGCTAAAATGAGGACAACTTCTGCTACGTTATCCAGTTGTCAAGAATGTGCTAGGAAATGCCACTTTAACCTAACTAATTAGCAAAATAGGGGAGAGACGCCAAATTTGGGCCTGGAGGACCCTAGATTGGACCGGTAGCATAACTTCAATTCTATAAAAGAATGGGCCATTAAATATGCAAATTATGTTGTATTAAATTAAAGAACAAGTATTTAAATTTAGATATCGTCAATTGATTATTTTAACAAAA
This sequence comes from Araneus ventricosus, assembly GCA_013235015.1. Classification (NCBI taxonomy): domain Eukaryota; kingdom Metazoa; phylum Arthropoda; class Arachnida; order Araneae; family Araneidae; genus Araneus; species Araneus ventricosus. The sequence continues at coordinate 13,668 of BGPR01018081.1, read as the reverse complement.
GTCGAAGAGATCTTAAGCTGTTCCAAAATAAGTAGGAAATTATGTTATCATATCCTCAGATAGAACATTTCTTTGGCTGCAATTTACTATAATAATTTAAAAATAAGTTCAGTAGAACTTTTTTGTTGTTGTTGTCCAAAGGTTGCCTAGGTTGCACCACACAGAGTTGTTTTGATTCGACCGCTCCAGTGAAGGGAACTATTATTTTCAGACATCATTTGAAAAAGCTTACGAAACTTTAACATATAATTTTATCATATGAATGCTGAATTCAAAATAGTCGTTTGCTACAAATGGACTAGTTTTCTGTTTTGTTTATTCACATTAAAATGTGGTAACCACGTGATTCCGGTGTAATACTAAGCCAATGGAATCTTCAAAGCTTGATTTGATTTTATTGGGGTTTTTTGGGGATTTTCGCAACAAAGGCTATTATCCCCTATTCATTCCAAAGTTCTTTTTAATCCGTAATCAAAAAAGAGATGAAAATTGCCATCAAAAGACGGGCTAAAAAATTATTGCCGATCTGATTCGATTAAGAGAAAAAAATGGCACCCTCCGAGAAAGGCCTCTATATTCTTTTTCTTCAAAGCTGAAGTCCAGGTTTTTAATGTAAATAATCAAAACAGAGACACTCGTCCATAAAAATTCTGAAATTGTTACAATTTACAAAATTTTAGATGTTTGTATTTAATATGTAAAATTGAATTAAAAATTTGAGAATATTTCCTGGAATAATTATTTATATGATATGCACTTCTATGGAAGAGTTTTCTGGTTTGTTTACTTATATTAAAAACCTTGACTTGATCTGCTTGTATGTCGGACTTCCGCTTTGAAGATCCATTGACTTAGCATTACACCGGAAGTACATATCAAAGGCAAATAAACAAACCAGAAAGCACTTCCATATTTAGAAGCTTCAAGTAATGTTAAAATTGGTAGCATTATTTTACTTTTGTTATTAAATTAATTCTTTCAAAACTAATTTCTTTATGTTTGGATTTTTCAATTCATCAAACTTGATTTTATCGTTTGGTCGTTTCGAACGTAAAATTGTTTATTACTTCTCGCACAATAAACGACAGAATTTAGTCTGATTTCGTTTGTGGTTTAGAAACTATTTTACGCATATAAAACATTGCACTGAATTCTTGGGCGAGTTTCTTGAAATATTGCGTTGGCGTGTGGATAAATATATCAAGTCCAATCACAGCGTTTACGAACAGTAAGTTAACTAATTAATTTTCTATTATTAATTTTCTAATAATTAATTTTCTATTAATTTTAAAATCATTCTTTAAGTCTCTAAAACATGTAAAGATTTGCTGTGACGTGATGTGTTGACTCAAAATAAGTTAACCTTTATCAATTTGATATTTATTTGTCTTTTGAAATTGGAATATAATAATTAATATAATAATCTCTACTAATAATAAAGGAGAATGTGTGTGTGTCTGTTTGTTGGCGATCTACAGGGCAAATAGCTCGACCTAGAGCTACGAAATTTGGCAAAAGCATACTTTGAAGGGTGGGACAAAAACATAATTTGAAGGATGGGAATATGCACCTCGGAGCCCTTTCCGAAAATTCTAATTAGAATTTTAATTAATTAAAAATTAAGCAAACTTTTGACGTCTTTCTTTAATAACTTTCGAAAATATTGCATCACAAGAATTATTTTTACACCATATGATTATGCAAAAAATTAACTTTTCAATGATATAGATTAAGTTCCTGTACAATTTTTTTTCTCTAATTTGAATGAATTTTTAAATATATTTTTATGCATAATTTACAACGATACTTTTGATTGTCAGAATGAAATTCAAACAGTTTTTATTGTTTCAACAAATATTTATTTGCACGCTTCTCTTCCATTCTTATATCTATCTTATGAAATCAGACTAATTAGGCTCGAGCTATGCGAAGTATCAGATTTTTCTTATATAATATGATCCTTTGTCTCTTTCTTTCGTTAAACTCGATTGAAATTTAAATTTTTTAAATTATTAAGTGAAAAAGTTTACAACAATAGTTGCTTGCAAATAACAAATAATAAATTATTTTAAGTTGTTCTATCAATATTTGATTGCGTTAATGACCGTAGTTATAATTAGTCATAATTAGTTTCACGGTAAAGATTAAATGTCTGTAACAGTTATGACTATTTTACAAAGAAAATCATGAAAATCAAACCATGGATAAGATACTTAATTGAAATAATCAACCATTATTCTAGGCGAAACAACTGGTCGCCGAATGCGGCTAGTAATAAATAAATAAAATAATTCATATAGCGCAACGATCTAAGACAGAGTGGGCTTAAAGTTTTCTTTTCTCTCAAAAATATTGCAATTAATCTTGTCGACATTGTAATGTAGGTGCAATTTAAAATTAATTGCAATTCCGTAAATAAATGCTTAAATTTAAAAGAATAATAACTTTTTAATTAAAATCAATGAAAAAAGAACAAAAAAACTTTTCAGGATGTTCTTCGTACGATATTTCACCTCCACCAAAACGAAAACCACTGCCAAGACCCAAGAATTAAAAGATCAGCACAAAAAGCATTTATAATTACTAGTAGACCTCATAAATTGGAATTGGAACAAGCTAAAGCGAAAAACACAATAAAGAGACATTAAGGGCATGAAACATTTGCCCAAAAAGAGCAAAAACTAAGGCTACGTGATTTTATTGTATGTGGAAACAAAGGAAGAAGAAGAACTTATACAGTGCATAAAATGTCACACTTCAGTGCCTCCATTTTGTGCTGGTGTGAATTGGATAATCAAAGAATGTTTTTACTTTAATTATGCAATCCAGAGGTCCAACTTATTCAACCGGTTTCTTTCATTGGACCGATGACTAGGGTTGCCATGCGTCCCATATATACGGGATTTTCACCGCATTTCATTTGCTCAGTCCCGTGTTTCTATTTGTCCCTTTTTGGTCCCGTTTTGAGACAATTGGAGAGAAGTTAAGAAATTTTGATTTATTATAATTTTAAAACGACTTGCTTCCAATTTTATAATTATGTGAGAGAGGAAAATTATATATTTAAGAAACTAAACTCAACTTTAAAATATGACTGGGCTAAAAAGGACAAGCCTTACATCTTTTTTATTATTCTACGTGTTCATTTTATTAGATTGCTTAAACTTTATTGATTTTTTTTCAGAGTAAAACAAACCATTACATGCCCATTTTTTCTTGTTTTATTTATTTAGCACTTAAATGTCCCGTATCAGTGCTTGGTAATTATGGCAATCCTACCGATGATATGAGTTTTATTATCTGTTTTTTTTCTAATTTTTAATGTATTTCATAAAAGTTAATTGCATTGTTCTAATGATAAATTAACTATAAAAAATTCTACTAGTTGTCTTTCATTAAAATTACTACTGTATCACTGTGTAATTTAAAATCAAGTGGTGCAAATTCTTTGACTCTCCCTTATATTCTATGCTAAAATAAAAAAAAATTGATTCGAAGCTTTAAAATTTAGCATGAGTGGTATTAGTTTCTTTCATGGAAAAATTATGGAGAGTTCCTTCTTTTTAGGAAATTTTAATTTCTCTGTTTTTTTTAAATTGTTTTTTGCTATAGCAACAAACTATTAGAATATCAGTTGTATGATGGCTTGCTTGTAACTTTTATAACTTGTAAATCAGTCTGTGATCTTAAGATTTCATGCGAAAAATTTGACAGGGGAAATAATTTAGAAATTCCAGTAAATACGGAAAAATATATCACATCTCAATCTCATACTTTTTAAAGATCCAAATAATATCTCGAAATAAAGGAACGGAACATCAATAAAATATAAAAGGGGACACAATTGAACAGTCACTAAATCTAACAATGAGTTTAATGACTCAAACGATTACATATGGAATGAATATAAACAAATGTAGCTGGTGTCTAGGGTTAATAAAACTAAATATTAATCCTCTTGATGTCCATCTGACATCATACAGTTTGTTGGGTAGTAATGTCCGTCTGACATCATGTCTGTTATTTCGTAATAAGTGAACACGTCTTGTTTTTCCTGGTCAATAAGAATGTCAAAACGAAGATCAAATAATCGTTTCAGTAACATAGTTTTTATTTAATAAATAACATAGTTTTTAATTAACCCTTTGCTGACAGGTAACTTTTTAGAACACTCGCATCAGGTTGGCGCACTTTATACGTCATCCCATTTTTTCCAATTCTGTCCTTATTTAATTACATGAAACTTCATTTTTTATAGTGTAATAAGAGTAGGGGTTTGAATGGATGGATAATACACACATTTGTGCCCTAATTTTAGCCTCTCTTCATTAACTGGAGTTCCTACACCTCACTCTCGAAATCGGTGAACACATTATACGCCGTACCTGTCCGCAAAGGGTTAATGAATGTTTAATTAACTGTCACTGAAAACTTCATTTATCTTCACAGTATTCGTGAGTAAAATTTGAAGAAAATCTATCACGAGATTGGATTTCTATAACGTGGAAACTATTTATGAAATTTCGCTTTAATTGGATCTCTATAACATGCAGACTACTTATGAAGTTTCACTTTAATGTGTTTAAATTTTGTTTCCAACACTAACACTTGGAGTCTTGAATAATTTTTCTTTCGTAGGAGGGTCGCGTATTTTTGTTTTTCGAAAAACGCTTCCGAGTGGATGAAGTTTTAAGGTGCGTTGATCTTTATTTTAAGAGCAGAAAATTGTATAGGTTCAGAAATGTATGTCAATCTTCATTTGATTATTCGTTTATAAATTTAAAATGGTGCTTAAATTTTCTTCAGTGAGCATCAATAATTTACGCCTTGATTTCTGGAAATACCGCATAATTTTTCATTCCGTATTAAATTAAATTAGTTTTTCCATTCCATAAAAATATTCCATCAATAAATTAACAAATTAAGGGGAAAATTGTTGCATCAGTAGTTGGCTAATGACTAATGTGACCATACGTCCCGTTTTGAACGGGGCAGTCTCGTTTTTAGGTAGCCTGTCCCGTTGTCCCCAAGTACAGCTTCGGGACGCCGAAATGTTTTCAGAAAAAGAACAACACACGTTATCTATTTCAACCAGCGGGAGTGGTCTCCCCTAAACTTTCTCGTATACTCCTAACACATGTAGAGAAAACTAGAATAATAAAAGACGTCAAATAAACTTCCGTCGCAAGTAAACCAAAGTTGGAACCACGCGTGGTTTGAAGGATCAAAACAAATTCAAATCCTCTGCTCATTCTTTTGTGCAACAGGACCTGGCGAGACTCCCTAAATGTTTGCTTCCTTACAAAATCACTCCAGAATTTGTTTTTGGCAAACTGCCAAGTTTCGGAGCGTCCCTTCCTTGAACAGGCATTGCCACTAGTAGGCATGCGCAGGGAGTTAGTTTCAAAACTGAACAAGTATGCGATTATACAGACCGACAGACAGTCAACCCTTTGACGGATTTGGTCCAAAATTTTATACGGACCTACATTCATGACGATAAAACTGTGTATAAAATTTTATCCATCTGGCTTTTCAAGTTTTTGAGTTATAGCGTTCGCATGACCCCGAACATACAGACAGACAGACAGACTTCCCGTAGACGGATTTTGTCCAAAATTTGATAGAAACCTACAAATTATGTTTAAAGACCACATACCAAATTTCATCCCCGTAGCTCTAATGGTTTTCGAGTTATCGTGTTCACAGACACACACACAGACACACATACAGACACACACACAGACAGACATAATTCCAAAATTGTGTTTTTCGCAATCAGGGAGGTCTAAAGCGTGGAGATCCGTCAAAATCTCGAGTTCGAATTTTTTGACGATTACAATACTTTCTCTTTGTATACTTCGTATACGAGAAAGTAAAAAAGGGTGCAATGACTATCAGAAGGTTTTTCATTGTAGATTATAGTGGTTGTAAAACATTTAGGTGAAGAATCAAATTCAAAGAGATGTTTATGTATTAAAACTTAGCAATATTTATTTTCTATCACACTCTAGCAAGCTCCGCTAATGCGAGGGCGTGCGCGAGCGAAAAGAAAACAGGAGAAAATGACCTCGTTCACTATCGTTGAATAGCTTGCGCATGCTCAGAGATTACTTCCAGTAAGCAAGTTAAAAAATTGAATATGCAATTTGAACGCCTTTTCGAACCGATTGAAAGGAAATTTGGGTACAGATATATAATTAATGTTAGCAACCGCCATACCAATTTTTATTTATCTAAGCCAAAGGGTTTAGGAGATATAATTTTTATAAGTATGCGATTATACAGTCCGACAGACAATCAACCCTTCGACGGATTTGGTCCAAACTTTGATACGGACCTAAAATCATGATGATAAAACTGTTTACCAAATTTTATCCATCTAGCTATTCAAATTTTTAAGTTACAGTGTTCACATGACCGCTGACAGACAGGCAGACTTCCCGTGGACGGAGTTTGTCCAAAATTTGATAGAGGCCTACAAATTATGTGTAAAAATCACATACCAAATTTCATCCCTCTAGCTCTAGTAGTTTTCGAGTTATCGTGTTCACAGACAGACATAATTCCAAAATTGTGTTTTTCGGACTGAGGGAGGTCTGAAATGTGGAGATTCCTCAAAATCTGGAGTTCGAATTTTTTGACGATTACAATACTTTCTCTTTGTATACTTCGTATACGAGAAATCAAAAAATCCGAAGGTAGTGTCTAGTCGCGCGGAGATGACGGGGTATATGCTATATGTCTCATATATATGGAAGTCTGTCAGAAGTCTGCTAACTCGCACTTATTTCTAACTATATGATTATGGAAAAAATGACGAAATTGAACACTGGGAATGTTTCACCCGAAAATCGTTGGGTGGAATGGTTCAAAAACTTTCACGCTAATAATTTCAGTGGTCTTTTCTCTTATGAATAAGTAGTGTATGAACGAAAATCTCAGTTGTATGTCGCAATTTTTAAAAGAATATTAATTACCAAAGTAAATTTTAGGAATTCCTGCCAAGAATTTCATTCTTATTTTAAATCAACACAAATATATTGAAGTAAAAATTTGTTTTTCAGAATAATACAAGACCACATAAATTATTTATTTTCATGCTGTTCATTCCTGTTCTTTTCATTTACAAATTAAAACTGAAGAAATGTGGGATTTCTTGAATACACATAACATTACCTAAAAATTAGTAGAGGAAAAGGTGTAAATATGGGCCCCCTCTTTTGTTTTTGACTTAAAGTTACTTTCATTTTGAAAACTTCTGAATTTTTGGCCTTCATTCACAACTATTACAAGTTTACTAAATGATAGGAGGCAAAACAATGATTAATACCAATTATTTCAATTCGAAAACGAAGATTTACGAAAAGCTTTTAAAAAAGCACCAGAAAAATGGGGTGCAAATATGGGCCCTCTCCAAAAGAGTCGCAAAAATTAGTTTAAAATGTTTTAAAACAGGATAAACAATACAAAACAGTAGAGAATTTATTGATTACAGAAAAAAATTTATTTACAGAAATCGCAAACTGGCTGTTTCAGCCCCGGCACAATCTAAGTGTGCCAACATTTGGCACATAACACATTTAACCCACACTTCCCCGCGAGTGTCTTCAGAGAACTTTCCATCACAAAAGATGCAAGTTGCCATCTTCGAGTCTGGTTTATCCCCATCGTTGATATCCAGGTTGATATCATCATCGCTGTCCACAAGGGGAGGATCATAGTAGTCTGATGAGTCCGATGATGAATCGTATCGTTTCGTGGGTCGAATTTTCTTTTTTTGAAGGCCCCTGGTCTTCCCACCCCTGCCCCCTGGCCGGTTTCTTACCCCAGGAACACTCAAGGACGTCTTCTTGGGAGCACTTTTCTCAAGAGACTTGGTCAACTGATCCTTGTATGGTGATCCAGTGATGAGGCTGGACCTTGTTGCTTTGCGTCCACGAGTAGTGCTTCTCTTCTTAATGTTGGGGACAGGAGATATGTCGAACGGAGAAACTGTCTTTGAAGTTCCCGGGGAACATTTCGGTGTTTCAGCAGCCTCACGAATTGGCATTGAAAGGGTGCCCATATTTACACCAACCAAACCTAAGAAAGATGGCCGCTATCACATGTAACCAAAACGCGTGTGTGACTAAAGGAGTGCTTCTAAAAGTAGCTTAGGATCTCTGCTTTCCGGATATCACTGTAAAATTATTTTAAACTAACCATAAGAACATGAAAAGAAAACGATTTCACATACCAGTCAAAAGTTTGCAGTCTAGTACAACACCAATTCGCTCAATAACTCACGCTGCATCCACACTACTTGAAAGAATGGTTTCAACTGTTCTCTGCTATCTTATACCAACAAGTAGCACCATCTACAGTCCTGGAGGCCAGTCTTTAGCACCTCCCATAGCTACTTTGGGAGGGGTGCCCATATTTACACCAGTGACCGTTTTTACACCAGTTCCTCTAGGTGTCCCTTTTTACTTTCTCGTATACGAAGTATACAAAGAGAAAGTATTGTAATCGTCAAAATATTCGAACTCGATATTTTGACGAATCTCCACGTTTTAGACCTCCCCGAGTCCGAAAAACACAATTTTGGAATTGTGTCTGTGAACACGATAACTCGAAAACTATGAGAGCTACGGGGATGAAATTTGGTACGTGGTCTTTAAACTTAATTTGTAGGTTTCTATCAAATTTTGGACAAAATCCGTCCACGGGAAGTCTGTCTGTCTGTATGTCCGAAGTCATGCGAACACTATAACTCAAAAACTAGATAGCTAGATGGATAAAATTTGGTACACAGTTTTATCGTCATAAATGTAGGTCCGTATAAAATTTTGGGCCAAATCCGTCAAGGGGTTGACTGTCTGTCGCTCTGTATAATTTACCATTAAAACCAATCCGGTATCTCCACGCGCATGCGTACGGAAGAAATCGTCTGTGCTCGCGAAAGCAGCGATACGTCAGTTTGTCCTTGAGACGGCAAGAATGAAACCTGGAAGTGTGCGATAGATGCGTTTTAATCGGTACGCATCTTCTTGAATTCTTTACCTAGATATTTTTCAATCACTATAATGAAAAACCTTCTGATAGTCATTGGATTCTGGATAACAGTAGGTTCCAATATTTTTAGCCACGCGGAGGAAGGAGAAACGGCACCTTTTGGGGGAGGAATACGAGAAAGTTTAGGGGAGAACACTCCCGCTGGTTTATTATCTTATCGAAAGTTTTGTATTGTTCTTTTTGTTTCTCATTGTCAGGTGAGTAAAGTCTGTAGAGTTTAAGTATTTTGGTTTACATAAGCCATAAGGTTTGACATTCGTCATGACGATACAAAAATATATATGACCTCAACCCCCCTCCCCCGAATTTTATATTCGCCACTGATAGGGGTTATTCTTTTCGGCAGGTAGGTAAGTTCCGACAGAAATGATGCGGTGTCGATGCTGCCGTGAAAGATAGCTTTCTGAATAATTATCGAGTAATTTTCACACGCTTTAATTTAACTTGATTTGTTTGAGGTTTGTAAAGATAGAATTTTTAATCGATTTTTCACTCACCTCCAGTTCTTTTCGAGATTTAAAATTTTGCACCTTCGTGTATTCCTGGTGATATATCACTATTTTGATATTGTCAGAGCTTAATTATCACAGACATGACACATTTCCGCGGAAACGCGGATTTCAGCTTTTTCGGCAACGGATTTTATGAATCTTAATTTTTTATTATATAATAATTCTACAATATTTTTAATATCTTAAGCAATTTTTTGTATAAATTTATTTATTTTATTGTTAGATTAATTACACTTATTTAACTTTTCGGTATTTATGTTTGACACGATTCACTATTTACGAAGTTCAGCTTTTTTTGTTCCAAGCCTGTGTCATGTCTGCTATCAGTTACTGATTAATTTTTTTTATGAAATTTTGATTTCATACGAGAGGCGTCTCCTGATAGTGGATTTAATAAAAATTTATTTCAAGATTCCATAATATTTATAACAATGAAAAATTACAAAATAAATAAAATGACAAATTTCTACTTTTCGGTACAGTAATGAAAGTCAGTTTTTATTCTGAATAATTATTACCTAATATTTTAATGATTTATTTTTTTCATTAGGTTCAACTACTTCGAAACCATACAGTTGGAAATAATGGCTGATCCTGCTACTCTGCCTATTGCAATTGGAGCGGCAGTCGCTGTGTTTTTGCTATTTGTGTGTATATGGCGGTGTTGCTGCTTGGCCTTGTGTGAAAGGGATGCACGTGCAGTAGTTGTTGTCACATAGGCAGTGACCACAATCCGTAGCATGAAGTCCACAAGTTCAAATGCAGTCCATCTGATGAGGAATTATTGTTACTTTAGCCATTTAACACTTTGAGAACATCCCTCATCCCATGAAAATATAAATATGTTCATTCTAATAATTACCTGTCCATGGCCAATTTTCGTTTTCTTCAGTCAATAAAATGTTAAATAAAAAAAGTTAAATAACAATGTTGCGATGAGTTATTATTTGTTTTAATATATGTTTTTACTATCTTAAACAGGGTTGCGGCGATTTAAATCAACTGATTTTTTTACAAAAAATCACTGATTTAAATCACTTTATTTTAAATATCAAGTTAATCTGCTTTAATGAAATAAAATTGTTCATGTATCTTTAAATAGTGATTTGGGAACACAAGCAAATTAGATTTTAAATAAATATCTAATGAGCAAAACAATAAAATGCAAAGTATGAGATGCTCCTTTTTTATAAATTAAAATAAATATTGTGAAAGGATTATGTTCACAAAGAAAGAACATAGTAAAATGCAGTGAGTTTCATTTTAATATTGGAGAAAAATAAATAGTGTTGGAGACAACAAAGTTTTTATATTGCAATAATGTTCAAATGTAAGATAAGTAATACATATAAATGTTCCAAAAGAAATACAAACATCTACATAGTGCAGTTTAAACTATGATCTATACTTATAAAAGGCAATGTTTGTGCGTGCGTGCACAAATATTTTTTAAATAATTGCTACATGTTTGAATAATTTTTTTTAATTTATGTTTTTTTTAAAAGATTAATGAACTGGTATGTTGTTTTATATATATATATATATATATATATATATATATATATATATATAT
>BGPR01018080.1:4225-31395 GCA_013235015.1 Araneus ventricosus | reverse complement strand
ATCTCCATCAAATTTTGGGCCACATCCAATAATGGGACGAGGTACATTTCCAATACAAGTATTCTATTGTCTTTACTTTCTAATGAAACTACACAAAAAAGGCAAAATTTGCAGAGATTTTTAAAATTGTGATGTCATTCACGTTGAACGAAAAATTATAAACGTTTTCAATTATTGCATTTATTTATCTGCGTGTTACTACTCATATATATCCTTGAGGGGGTTATCTCCAATATGACGAGGGTATGGATAGAAGGGATGAGAAGTTGCCGTATAAGTAAGCAGGTCCTTGCCTCCCTTGAGGTTCCATTATGGTGATGATACTCTTCTGGGCCCATCGCCGATGACGGGTCATATCTCTTCGGAAGGGTCGTCTCATGGGCTGCTCTTAATGGAGGCGTTCATGCGGCGGTCGCAGAGCCCAAATTTGCTATTCGCGGCGGCCAGTCATTCAGTTCACCCCGGACATTACAAAGAGATAAACAAAGATACATTACATACTAACAAAATAGATTACACAAAGAGACATTAGGAATATCTCTTTGTGGTTACTACTCAAATACTACTCTACTACTCACTTTGTGGTTACTACTCAGATTTCATTTATTTATACGAGAGTTTCCACTCCATTCAGTAACAATAAAATGCATTTATATGCGTGCTATAATTAAATATAAAATATTTTATTGTGGAAATTAGAGGAAAATTACGCGGCAATCAAACTGGCATCTCTGTATGGATAACTTTTCAAATTTTAAGATGGGGTTTTCTTCGGATTCCGAAGTTCCTCTGATTGTTCACCAAATTTTTCTACCAATGTTGATTAAATTCCAGTAAACCTACAATATTTCGAAAATTCTCAAATTGATGATGTGCGCAATGAGCTCACCAACTACAAAAAATATCAAAATTGCGAAACCGATAAACAGCAGTGACAAACTTCTACGGAAAAAGCGTGCTTTTAGATTATTCTTATTGGATGCCAATAGAAAATGTTTGGTTGTGTAATCCAAAGGTATAAACATTTTTGAATGTTTAAAATTATAACACATTATGTAATTTTATATTTCAGAAAACAAAATTAAACAACATTTTAAAATTGCCATAATATTATCACATAAATGATGCGCATTTCTTAGAATGATGGCTTATAACTTCCAATGGCAGCCTACTTATAATATTATCGCAGGAGTTTTAAAAATTCATTGTATAACAATGACGCGCCATAGCATCATGTGCTGACATAAATGGACATTGTTCACCAATTATTTAATTCAGTTATTATTTTGAAGATCTGCTATCTTTTATCTGCCTCAGTCCATGTAATCTCCCTTGTCTGCGCGTGTAGTCTTCAACTTCATATTCTCCTTCTTCATCACCGCCATTCTTCTTTCCAAACAGTTGCTCGATTATTTCGTCGTCAAGACAGAGAGTGCGACGGCAACCGAATTGTCTACATCTGCACTTGCTCTTCACTAACCATTAGGGAAAAGTCGGGTAAGACGACGAAGATGAGAAGATGACGAAATGGATTTTTCTCCAGAATTACCTAGATGAATGCCCCGATTCTGTATCATCAGAGACCCTATAACGACCAGCTGCCATGTCACACCAAAAGATTCCACCCAGTTATTAGTGTGAATCCAAATACGCGGTAATGTGTTTTTGAGTTGTCCCTACGCAACTTTTGATTGCTGCTTGGTAAGGGATAGCGTTCATGGAGTAAATATTTTTGATTTATATATGTGATATTCGAAAAGAGCTAATCAAAACGTGTTCAATGATGTTTTATTTTAATTTTTCTGATGAGCTGATACCCTTCAATGTTTTTTTTAAATAAAAAGGCGAAGTCGGGTAAGATGACGAATTGGGTGGAGGGTAAGATGACGAACCCCTCCACGCTAATTCATGAGCTCGTCATGCTATCTGATTGCCGCTTGCCCTTCTTGCACGTCACTGGCACTCTATTGAAAAATGAGCATCTCATTAAAAAAAAGGAGAAAAAGAAAAAAAGATAATCGAAAATTGCAACAGTCGAAGAAGGCTGGAATTAATAAGACTAAATACAACAAACCTGCTAAAAATTCTACAAAAAAGAAGAAAGTAAGTAAGCGACAAATCGACTTCTAATGATCTGAATCTGAAGACTCAACTCGTTCATTTGAATTTCCTTACGTTGACGCTGATGACAATCTGCACCCAGAGGACCTCGATAATGAAGAATGCATCATTTGCAGTGAGCACAGAAAAACGAAATTTTGATTCCAGTGTTTTATGTGCAAGCTCTGGCCACATTCCACCTGTACTGGCTGGGACAAAATCCAAGACCATGGCGATGCGATTTTTGTAATTGACTTCATTTCTTAAGGTTTGAATCTAAAATTTCGATTGATAAAATTTCATTTGTTTTATGCTGTTACTTTAGTTCGATTATGTTTGTTTTCTGTTCTGTGCAATTTTTTATGATTAATATGTGATTTCAACAGTTTTAAATAGTTTTTTTAGCATATGATGTTGAATTAAATTGTTATATCAGTTCGTCATCTTACCCGACATATATATATATATATATATATAAAATGTATTCGTTGGTTGTAGTCGTTAAATAAAAACAGGCCGAGTCATTCTAATTTTCATTTTATTATGGGAGAGTGACGGAATGTACGTACATTTCAGTTGAAGTTTTTAAGCCAAAAGAAGACAGAAAATCCCTGCTTTTTCTCAGGTAAGGGAAGAACAATATAACACGTGATCAAAGTGTAGGGAATATTGGCTATTTTTAATAAATTAGGTAAGAGTTTTAGGGGAAAAGTTTAGCGCCAAGGAGACGCGTCATGATTTTCGGAGGGCACGTGAAAGCGACTAAAATATTCTTTTAGTAATAAATATGCAAAAACAAGAGATTTAATATACCTCCGGCGCGGGAAATAAAACGAAACTGGAGTTTAAGAAAAGTAATTTTGGAATACATTAAGACTTTAAAATATATAATATTAGAATTTGAAATAAAATTATGTGATATTATTACATATATATATATATATATATATATATATGTAAGATCTGGCTTTAAAAAAGTGAAGATCTGGCTTTAAAAAAGTGAAAGGCAGTCCATTTTCATCAAGGAAGAGACGAATTTTGTTTAGATCTTCTTTTTATTTAGGCATCAGACGTTATTATGCATAGGTAAAGCACTTAGTTTTTACGTAGCTCCATGACCAAACTTTAGAAGTTTGCGCCGAGCAGCGCGTTGGTGTTGAAAGCTTACATCTCGGCGTGAAAAAAGGGCAGAAAAGAATGCGCAGAACGCTTAAGTACTCAGAAGAGGGAATTCCCCTTGAAACTCGTGATTTGAAAGGAAGTTGTAGTGCGTTAATTATGTTGAAAGTAGAAGTATTTAAAATGAGGTATCGCTAAGATTATTTAGGAAAGTTAAAAAATTAAATTATCACATATATATATATATATATATATACATACTTTCAAAAATGCTGTTATTTTCATATTGCTGAGTAACTGAGTGCCAGATACGAGAGATCTTACTGTACAATTTCGTCAAATAGAGGAACAATTCATTGTTGTGTTGTTAAATGTATGTTCGTGTTATACCAGGGATGGGCAAACTTTTTTTAGGAGTGCGGTAAAAGAAATAATGTTGGTTGGCCAATATAATTCATTATAAAACTCAATGAGAACTCACAAAATAATTGTTTGAAAATTCTTTTATATTAATGTGATGAATTCAGTCGCGAATGCATTTTTATAGGTTGTATTTTGATAGAATTGCTGTATTTATAGCCTTTTGCTATAAATACAGCATTTCTAATAGATATAAAATTTCTATACAATTATAGTAGCATTTTCGGTGGGCCGAATAGAGCCCCTAGAGGGCCATAATTCGGCCATCATTGTACTACATTATACGCATTTACCTTTTCATTACTTTCTTTTTTTGTTATGTAACAATAAAGACAACGAACACGACATAGGCCAACATGGTGCAACATTTGCTCTTGTTTTAAGTCCACGATAGCGAATCAGCGCTTCTTATTTTATGTCGTATTACATGAAACTTAAGAGAAGATAATTTATCGAAGTGCTGGCTACAATAATTCTATCCTCATCTTTAATAAACAACGGAAATGCCCCTCGTGGTTAAATACTTATCCGCCTGTTTAAACCACAGAGAAGTTTTAAACCACTGAAATGATTAGAAACCTTATTTGCTTTTGATTATCATCTGTCCACCTCATTACGGAGGTTCACGATTGTGATTATCCTTGAGATCTTCTTTTCTGAATGCTTTTGTCTCAATGGATCAGGAATTTCAGAGAACATCCGATTTTTGTCGGAAATAAACCCTTTTCAAGGGAGGGGAGCAGCAACCAGTGGGCAGTTTGGCTATTTTTGTGAAACCGAAATGGACTGACTATAAGACGAAAATAAATAAGGGTTTTCGAAAATCGGGATAAACAACGGATTAAATCAAATCGTTAGCGTTTGCGTTATTTTGGAAAAATACAAATGACTAAAATAATTAGCGCTTGGAAAAAATGTCATCTCTTATTTTCGCAGTCATTTCTTAAAATGTTTTTGCAAAACTTCTCGGTTTTTTTTTAATGATAATTTGTTATGTTACGTCTTAAAAGTTTTCGCGCTTTTTCTGAATATAAGAAGTTTAATATTTTTCCTCCCGAAATATGAAGAAACAATAAAACACTCATAAATTACTTCAACTCCCGTGAAAAAACACATTTATTGCACATTGAACTACGTGTATCATTTAAAAGGAAAAATAAACATAACGAGATAATTGCTTTCAATAAAACCATTTGCATTTGTATGATGTAATTTTCAATAACAAGGTAGGAAGTACCTAAAAAGCATTATATTCACCCGTTGCTTTTTTCATGTGTTCTGCTTGTTGTAAACCATCGCATTCAAAGCATTAAAAAAGATTTTTAATTTTAAAAAATTGATATAGACAGGTCCAGCCTTAGCTGATTGAACCACTTGCTCCCAATTGGGCCCCCGTCCCTGAATGCTATCTACTCTAAGCTGAGTTCCGTGGCGTAACTAGAGTAAAGAAAATAACTAGATATTTCTCGTTATACGAAATATACAAAAAGCGAAAAATTATAATGGTCGAAAAAAAGTACCTGTATTATTCTAAAAGTGATACCCATCCCATTAGGCAATGTTAAATGTATAATAGTTTATACTGGAGGTTGAGGGTCACATAACCCAAGCACTCCACCAAAATACTCGTCCCCCGTCGTCGAGATTTTGATCAGTCTCCACAATTTAGACCTCCCTACGTCCAATAACAGAGGTGTAGAGGCGGCGGAGGGGCAAGGGCCTATAGGATGCTCTGCCAGCCTTAGGGGAGAGCCATGGAGACAAAACGCTGCTGCCTTTATGACACTTTTTAAAGCCAAATATGGCTAAGAAGCAAAAAAATAAAGCCGTGCCCTGATGGCACAAGATGTTCTACAATAGCACTAAGATATTGTTACAAAGCTATAAATTCGTTTTCCTGAGATCCTAATCTTGGCGACAAACTTGGCCATAAATTTGGCGACTTGGCGGCAAAGTTGGCGACAAGTGGAATTCTCTAGAAGGACCTAGAACTTTCCACCTATTTCTACTGGTTTCATGAACTTTCTAGAGATTATGTCACTTCCTACGTAATGAAGTCACTTCCTGTTGAAAAGTATAAAAGGCAAGCTCTCAAGCCAAGAAGTTGTCAGTTGGATCTTGATCTACAAGCAAGCTGGTGAGCTAATAGGAAACCCCTTTGAGCGCTGATGAGATTTAATGGTAATCTCTATTGTGCATTTTCACTAGTGCTATTTTAATACTTGTGTTACGTTTCTTTGCTTATAATACCTGTAAAATAAAGAGTTTTATTTTTTTAATCCTGCTTATTGGACTGCATTCACGTACACCCACAAGACGATTTTGTCACAATATCTTCACAAAATATCGTTCAGGAACAAAGTCGCAGAACTATCGTACAATATACTTGTGCTAATAGTGCCGGGCACCTCTTAGACATGCTAATCCACTGATGGCGGTTGAGGGGCGGAGACAAAAAATTCATATTATGCTCCGGGCGCCACTTACGCCACTGTCCGAGAAAAACATTTCGGGAATTATGTCTGTTTTTCTGCTTGTTGATGCGATAATTCAAAAGCGCAAGGACATAGAAGCGTGAAATTCGGTACGTGGTCATAACACCAAAATTGTAGCTGTCAAATGTTGAATGAAATCCATCTGCGGGAATTTGTCTTTCCGTGCGTACGCTTGTGGTCACGATAACTTAAAATCGCACAAAGCTAGAAGGATTAAATTTAGCATATGGTTTTATCATCAGAATCGTAGATTTCTATCAACTTTTGGCCCAAACCTCATCAAAGGGTTGACGGCCCATTATCACAGATCCCTTCGAAATGCATTATTTCTCGACGCAGAAAATTTATATAAGTACTGTACCACTGTAGTATTGCACTTTACCACTTTTTTTTGCTGGAAGAAAAATGGTTCTTTGGTTGTTTTATAAGAAAGAGTCATTTTTAACAATCAGAATTTTTTTTCTTTTTTTTTTCCGAAATTTCAATTTATTTGGATTGACTCGATGAAGGTTTGTTAATGATCTATTATTCTACTTAAAAGTTTCCCACAACCCCAAATAAAGTTGGAAAGTAAAGAAAGCAAACAAAATTGTGATTTATTACTAATAAAACCTATTAAAATTACTTAAACTTTCTAGACCAATTTTGTTGAATTTTTGTTTTTGCTTAACTGCATTGAAAAATCTGAGAGAAATATGTGAAAGTTTCTTCTAAGTTGAAACGAAATCCCATCTAAGAGAGTGACTAGTCTTTTAATAAATGCTGGAAAAGACTAAAACTAAATATCACCACAGAAATCAGAATTTCATAGAAAGCAAAGCCTGAACCTCGGGTTGAGTCTCCAAATTAAATGATTTAAGACAAGGATGCTTAAACTTTTTCCGTTTGCTATGTTTTTTGAGTTGGGGGGGATATTTTTAAAGGGGGAGTGGAGGGAGGAGAAACACATTTCTGCAACCCCGTCCATGTATGAAAACTATTGCGGGATCCGAAAAATTCACACATGTAGAGAAAAATAAATTTGGCCACTGGAACTTTAATTGACTATTAACTAACGAAAAAAAACGGGGAAATGTTGAGAACCCCCTGAGAATCAGAGAAATGGCCTCTCTGTTTTATTTCACTTGACGTGGAATTTTGTACTCACTCACTTCTTTCTTCACTCATTTCTTGATATGCCAGATTTTTGAAATTTTGTATACTTGTGTGTTCTCGATAATAATACACTATTTTCATGTTTTCAGAACTTAATTGCGTGGTGCCATCTGGTAGTAAATTTGAGAAAAATATGATTTTAAGTTTCCATAATCATTATGACTAAGAAGTGGAAAATAATTAAAATGAAAAAAAAAAAAATTCTACACTTTGGTGCGCCGATGAAAGTGTGTTTCTATAAACTGTTTTTATTATTTTTATTTTATCACACATATGCTCATTGCTCGGGTTATTGTTGGAAACTTCTCTAAGCGACCACCCCTTTCAACGGCCACTTTTTCTTGGTACGGACTCAAACCCCTCTGAGCGGGGAGGTTCGGCAGCCGTTGAATTTAAATGAAATACATTCCTTCCATTTCTCTGATTCTTTGGACCTTTTATTAAGGAAAGGGGAGGAAAAAAAGAGCGAAAAAATTCATACACTCAAGAAACAACACCGAAAATTAAATCGAAATTAATCATTCCTTTCCCAAAGTGAAGAAAAAGATGAACTTAGGGACCTGCTACCAACCTCTATCAGGGTTGGTCATTCAAAAGTTAATTTGTGCTTTTCAAGTGTTTCTTCGGATTCAGACAAAGAAGCTGTTGATATGGGTTTCGACCGTCAGTGTATAATATTGAAGTGATTTGTGTTTCTTAAACGAGATGACGCTATTTGGGGTTTTTTTCCTTATCACTTGTATATATGTAACTAAATAGTTTCTCTTCTGTCTTATTAGAGATCGGTAGTGTGAATTTCTTTCTCTTTATAATGCGTAGCATAACTTCCCTTGAACCAAGGGTCGGATCATTCAGAATTTGTTCAATATAGTTTCATTGCTCTCCCATTGTTGTAGCAAAAGAAACTTTCGGCTGAATAGACTTTAGGAAAAATAGGCGATGTATTGCCCATTCCTCCACAACTACCGGCGAAACGAGGAGAGATTTATTTTTCCAATTATAAACAAAATTGAAAAAAAAATGTCTCTGTAAAAGCTGAAAGATGCAAGCAAGCACAAATCGTATCTAAAAAAATTAGAAAATTTCTTATAAAGTAAGGCTTTTGTTTTAGATGTTTCTTAAAATTCGCTTTATCAGATAAAAATGAATTAGGGCTTGTTTAAATACGTATTTTATACTTCTAAACATGAAAGCCCTTTAGAGAGTGGAATGGAGGATGTCCACTGTAGAGAAGTTTCGCTGTATATATTAGCATACTGACCTAGACAAAAATTTAAGAGCGGTTAGACTGTGATAGGCATGGGACTCGCACAAAAGTATCAGAGGGCGTCATGGCAGTGGCGTAGCGACCCGGGTGCAAGGGGGTATGCATACCCCATTCGCCAGTTTCAGGGGGAGCCATGGAGGCAAGATACTAATGCGTTTATACCAGTTTTGAAAGTCAAATACGATGAAGAAGTGAAAAAACACCATGTATCCTTGCTAAAACTCTGATGATGGCTGGAGGGTGAAGTAATCATATTATGCACCGGGCGCCGCTTAACTTTGCTACGCCACTGCGTCACGGAGACAAAAAAAATCAATACGTTTAGTTTACTTTCTAAAGTCAAATATAAGAAAGGCAGAAAAACAATTTTACAATGCTTCCGGGTAAACACAAAAGTGCGATTCTGTGATAGACTGTGGCATGGATCCGATTTTTTTTCCCCCTACTTTTTTCCAAGTTTTAAAACGCATGTTTCTTTCCCATTCTCGTACGCTTGATCAAAGATGAAATGTTTTCAACTTGCTTTCATTAATCCAGTAGAAAAGTTTACGTCCCTACATATACACAGTTGATCAGAGAACGTCTAGATCGAATATCAAGCAAGGCGGTCATACCCATATTAATCCTGCTCATATGTAACCCTACAATACAGATAAAATTGGAAAAACTACACGTTAGTCAAACTTGCATCAAAAGATGGCAGCACTATAAACACGTGTCATCTTGTATTCGGTTACAGTTAACTTCAAAATTTGATTAACAGATGGCAGCACAAGTCAATGGCAATGTTGTCTTATGCCTATGTCTAGAATGCCAATAGAAGGAAAATACATATTTACATTTGACTCAGGACCGAAACCCTGAAAGACCCGTACAATAACCAAAATACTTGAAGAAAATTTTGGGTAAGCCAGCATTACTTCACTAACAATAACAGAAAACCAAATATTAAAATTTTATTCTACAATGTTTAAAATCAATCGAGAAAGAGTAAATAAACCTTATTTTAATTATAAAAGATCAAATTTACCCTTTTCTCGCAAAAGTTAATGAATAAATTGACTAATCACAATTAGGAAGCACTCAGAAATATAATTTTCACCTTTAATGTTCACAGAGACCTGTTGTAATTTATCTTTCAGAGATTGGCCCCAGAAGCAAGGCATATATAATATATATTGCTCCCATCATATTTGGGTTTAAAAAGTGAAATACGAAGTTTTACTTACTTGTCTTTTGCAGCGCGGCATCTCCTAGATAGGACATCTAATACCATGCCCCCAGTGCTTTTCATGTCACAGATTTCAACTGATGGGTCATCAGGTCAGTTTAGTTTAGTTACGCCCCTTTCGAAGCAACGTTAGGCTATTTTGAGACGGACCTAGTAATTTTGAACCATAGTCAGATGAGGAAGACAGCACCTCCCCTTTCCAAACTTCAAGGCCACACAAGTAGGGGGGAGCATGAACAAGCATGCATCAGGCCCACTTACTAGGCGGTTCTTCAGTGCAATTGGTTTTCGAACCCTCCTGCCCTGCCCTCGAGACCTTGCACACTATCAACCAGCAGCCCTATGAACTTGGAAACCAGCAGTGCTGCAAAAAGTACTCAAGAGAATGCAACAGAAATGCAATGTAAAAAAACATCTTTGCTTAACGATATTTGGCTTTAAAATTTGACATAAATGTCCTAATATTTTGTTCTGTAACATCCCCTACCATTAGGGCACGAGTCTATAACCCCTTGCACCCCTATTGCCATGGCACTGTTTAATAATATCTATAATTATTGCTAAATTCAGTTACTGTTTGAATTATGTCATTTTTTTTCTTGGAGCATTAATAATAAAAGCTTTCTGACTTATGATTTCCATTTACTTTCCTTTGTAAATCTTGATAAAAATTGAAATCCACAAATTTGAACTTTTGATTTTATAATTTCAGTTGAAAGAAAAATTTTAAAATGGAAAAAAGAGAAATACCGATACATACAAATTGTTTCGAATTAAAGAAAAAAAAAAAATCAAAAGTTTTGTCACGAAACGAGTTATAGTACAATTCCATAAAGGCTGAGAATTACGCCCTACCAGATATTAGTTACAGGTTTTACTTCACATGAAAATTGACCTTATAATAACATTTATCTTGACTAATATAATGTAGTACAAATGAATTCAATTCCAGCAGTCCAAATGAATTTAATAATATGGCATTTCAAACTGTACAAATAGTATTATCGTATCAGCTGTGTAATTTCAAAAATAAAATAAGGCAGAAATTTTACACAAGCATACAATCTTTATTAAATTTCATATTTCAAGCACAACCAACATATAATTGACAAATTTCTCTACTTAACAAATACATCAACCTACGCAATTTCAATAAATGAACAATTTAGGTAACAATTATAAAGGGCATATAATGTAAGCAATGACATTAAGGAAACACATTTTATATGATACAAATAATAGGGGAAATGTATGTACAAATCACTGGGTTCCAAACACAGTATGTCAATAAATAACTGAAAGATGAAGCTCTTTGTAAGCATGGATGGTGATCATCATCATTTATCCATGCTTATTTGATGCTAAAATGCAAGTATATACATAGTTGACATTATTAATTTAAAGTCATTAAGTGATATAGATGCCTAGATGAAGCAAACAAAGTAGTATGCTGAGAGTATGCATGTCATAAGTACATTTACAGTTTTTTTCTTAAGTTTTAATTAATACTTTTATTGTTTATATTAATTTTTTAAATAAGTATAACTGCAATATTTAAAAAAAAATTGCATTAAAATTTATGAGGGGCTCACAAAAAAGTTATGAAATTGAAAACATCAATCAATACATTCGTGAGTGACAGAATTATCTAGATTAAAAAAAAGACAGTTTAGCGAGGCGAAAATAATTCCGCATTTTTAAATTCCTCTAAATAATTTTCAACAGTATCCTTGAATTTAAACTGAAATATCAAGGAGACACATTACCTTCTCATCATTTTTAAAAAATCAATGTATTATTGAAAAGTTTTGACAGTATTTAGACTCAACAATCAGATAAAGTCATCTTGAGGAGAAAAAAATCGATTTTGATCAGCTTGTTTAGTTGAAATTTAAATTTTTTAAAAGAAAAATTTAATTTTTTAAAATCCCTACTAATTTTCAAATATGAATATTTTTGCTTCAAATTTTATTTTCAGATTCACTGAAATATTTCACACAAAACTATGCATCGATTTTAAAGTGTAACTAATATTCGCTTAAATATAGATATTTTACTGAATCATAAGGTGAAAAATGAAGAAATTTAGCAGTACCTCATTTTATATCCTGAATATAAAAAAAACCTAAGCAACTAAATTCTTATTGCATGCGCAGTTTTATCATATATATAACGATAAATGTATATAAAAAATTTGAAAGCTCTATCTTAAAAAGGAAAAACGCCTTAGCATTTTGAAAACATGAAAATGCAGAAAAGTCTGACATGAAGAAAGAACCATTTAAAGTTGTCACTTGCGCATGTGTTTCATTAATCATTGTAAATAAAAATCAAAATATGTATCATTGTAAATCATTAATCATTGTAAATCATATATCATTGTAAATCATTAATCATTGTAAATCATATTAATCATTGTAAATAAAAATCAAAATTTCCTTTAATAATTTTCTGAAATATTAAAGGAAATTCTGATGCAATAAGTAGAACTATAAGGGCAACGAATAAGCCAATAAAATCAAAATTGATTTTTTGGCAATTTTTTGGGTAATGTGTCCCCTTAAGAAAATGGGTATAGCTTCTTAAACATACACTTAGAGAAAAAAATAAATATCGGGAAAATTTCCAACAGAAATTTATGTATAATTTTTTCAGTTATTTATCTGAAGCATAACTGTAGCAGATACATAGAGACAATTCTTTACCCTACTGCTCTAATATTTAGGCTGAAGAATATTTTTAATTCATTTACAAATATTATTTAAAAATAAATTAAATAAAAATCATACAAATACATCAAAAAAGAGGATATACATTTTTTCCCCCATTATACCCTTTGTCTGACAAGTGGGTCATTTGCTCGTATCTTCTGGGCTAACAAATGTATTGTCTGGATGGAATATATTATCTTTCCAAATGTATCTAATGAATTTATTTCACGAATTTAAATCAACTCACAAACTCGTGAGTAATTTCACATAACGAGACTAATATTTTCAGTAACAATAAAAAATAAGTACAATTGAAACTTATGTCAGGTTCATCCTGGACATACAGATGGCACTTATCAAAGATTCAAAATTTTGAACTTAGGATTTCAGGGCAAAAAGTAAAACTGAGTTGAATAAATTATCTGTATAACAATCATTATTAATTTGTATAACAGAAAAAAGATAATTTTTTACAACTTTTGAATTTGTTACCTGTAATTTAAAAATCTATATATTAAGATTTTATGACTAGATAAAAGAATATATGAGAGAGTTTATAGAATTTTAACTAATTCTGTAATATACTTAGAATATTAAGTATTTAAGAAAAAACAAAAAAGATTGTGTGTTCAAAGTTTTGAATATAAAATAATTTACATTACGAAACCATGTATAATTTTTTAGCTTAATATAGGAAAAAAGATAAGCTAAAGTTATCATTTCACATTCATCATGCATTTAACAACATGCATTTCACTGTAATTTGCATATTTATTGAAATTGATAAAATATGCACCTGTACATCAAGCAAATAAATGCAAATATCTTGAACAATACAAACAGTACAGATATTTAACAAATTTAAATTTATAAAACAAACTACATAAACTTGAAAATACATTATCTGAAGTAAAGCGTGTTTTCTAGTCAGAGTTAATATGTGAGTAACTTCAAAATCTTCATATTGATTTGAAAAATGTGCATCTTTATAAAAAGTGAAAATGATAAATATTAATACTTTATGTAACAGCAACAAATAGAAATTTTCTATTCTTTCAGTTCAAAGTATTTCTATAACAATTCCTTAATTTTAGTTATTTATAAAACAAGCAACAACTGAATTTCACTGCATTACAAAATAAAAAGCTATCTTCGCAATCAAGTCGGGAAAAATATTTCGCAACATTTAACAATGAAATTACTATACAAGTCACCAACTTAACATAAGCAAAATTTTTGTTTTGTACAAGGATACAAAATATGTCTATGAATAAAACAACAGAAAACACAATAACTTTCAAAGAAAGCGTTAAATTTTAACACCACATAGAACTCCTTCGTAAAACTTTATACATATGTACAAGTTTCTTCAAATTTTGTCCAATGATTGTTATATCTTCAAATCATTAAGGAATTCAATCACAGATAACTTCTGTAGAGTTAAAACTTGAAAAGGTAGCAAAGTCTGATAATGTGGCCCAAGTTTTAAAGTCATTCAATTAAAAAATCACAGATTTCTTCATAAACATTTCATACATCTCTTCATATACCATTATACTCTTTCTCGCGCAGTTCCTTATCGTGCATTTCAGCTGGCATATAACCTGGTTTCTTTCGTTTGAAAAATCCAAGCTGCAAAAGAAAAGAAAAATTTCAGCATCAAACTTCTGATTACGCATGTATAAAAATATCACCATCTTTCAGGCTATTTACAATGTGAAGCAGGACACTTTTACCAACTCTCTCTGCTCAATAGGTAATGTTAAATATCAATGAGCTCATTACAGACACCAAGGAAAGATTAGGATTTTAAAATTAATCACCAGTTGTCGACAGTTTAAGACATATCATAATATTATTACTAGCTACGTGACTCGGCGTTGCACGGGCTATCTCGAATAATGCGTCATTCCTTGACGGAGAGAAAAAGTGAGGTCATGTGACACATGCCCAACATTCTCTCCTAAATAAATAAGGAGAAAAGAGCGGTTCAATCATTCCGTCCGCGTAAAGGCTTCAAAATATACTTTTAAAAAATCGCAAAAATAATCTTTATTTTGTAAAATTACGATTCCGGAATTATTTTTTGTCTGACTTTAGTACGAAGGAATGAGATAACCCAGTGTTGATCAGAATCCGTATTTTTTCATATGCCCGCCTCCAGTTTATATGCACATGAAGCAAGAAGCACTGAGTACATGAAATCTAAAAGTGAAACCTCATAGAAAACAATAGTTTTTAGTAAAAACCCTATATGAACGATTTAATTTTCCCTGTTTCTTTATATCAATTACCAAAACCCACACAAAACTCTATCAACATTGACTTGTTGCATTGTTCAGATTTCCATATTGCAACAATAAATTTTTTTTTATTTCTGTCAGCGTCACTTTTTTATTGTTGTTTAACAATGTTCTTTAAAGTAAATGACTTCAACAATAAAATAAATTTTGAATTGCGCTGTAACAATGAAAAGTATTGTTATAAAGTATCCGAAACAATGAAAAGTATTGTTGTAAATTAGTTTTTAATTAATATCTTTTTCACTAATTAAAATTTCGATATTTAAATGGCCGAAATGGATTCCTTGAATTATTCCCCATCTTTTGGTACTTTCCGCGCGCTTCTCCATTCGGCGGTTCGTGAGAAGATAGAAGGACATACATACATACATACGTTTGTTTACCTTCGAATTTTAATAGGATAGATAGAAAATATTTAATGGAGAAAAAAAAATGAAAAGCATAAGTGCCTTGCCATCTTTTAAGAGAGGAGGGGGGACATTTATTGATTTAAAAATGAATAATTGCATAGTTTTCAGAAAAGTATAAAAAAATCAGACTTAACATTAGTTAAGATCTGCACTACACTTAATTTTACTTTAATATGGACATTATTATTATAGAATCTGTATTTAAAAAATGCTTCTATTATGATTATGTAATGCACATCAACATAAGTATGGATTTTTTTTGTAATTCTGAACATCCCAATTATGTAATAATGATGAAAAGAAAAAATATATTAATAAAAAATTTAAATAATTTAAGAACGTAAAATGAAAACATTAAATACATTTTTATAGATAATTAAATTTCTTTGCACAGTCATGTTTTTCTCAGTTATAAAAAATCTTTTTGACATATCATAAAGCTGTTATGAATATTTAAATGTAAGGGGGAAAAATTGTGCCAAAATTGGCCTTATATATAAACAAATTTAAAAGAAAATAAAAAATATTTACCTTCCACAGGCAGAATATGAGAAGAATAAGCAGGAGTAGGCCTCCACATACAGCTAGAATTATTATCCATAAAGGAACTTCTTCTGGCTTTTGGTAGAGAGGAAGATCTGGCAAAGCTTTGGTAACAGCCTGTTTATTAAATGAAATATATTAGCTATTCAGAACTATATAAACGACAAAATAATATTAAAATATGCATAAACAAGGCAGATTAATCACAAAAATAATAGAACTTACAAAAGCTTTATCATTATCTGTTTTCTGACGAATATCCAGCTGAGGATCCAGGTAAATGCTAGCACGAGATATTATGTCTACTCTGTCTACTGTTGCATAATCCTAAAATAACAAGAGGCTTCAGTTTCATTGCCTTAATAAAAACCAGAGATTGAGTTTTGTATGCCGAAATGATACAACAGAAGCTATGGCTCACATAAAATATGATTCATTATTTAAAATACCGTAAAAGATATTCATATATTTAAAAATATTAAAACATAAATTCATAAAGCAATTTCATCTATGAAATCTATGAAATCTAACAGCTAAGTATAGCAGTGTTTTATCTACGCTGTTCGAATAATTACTTCATTATTAATAACTGTAATTAATGAGCAAAATACTGCATATTTTTTAATTCACTCGAGGCATTGAATAATATTATGCTTTTTTAAATATAACTACTAATAATTTATTTTCATTTTGTGCCACTTCAAGAATTTTGAAATTAAATTAAAATATTAAAGGCTGCTGCAATCAGTAAACATTATAGTTTTGCAGAAGTTAATTTTAAAAATTTTAAAGTCATAAATCAAAGCCAGGACAAAAGTTTCAAATGTTCTCATTTAAATCAAAAAATAATATAAATTTCAAAAAGATAAATATGATTTTTTTTAGGATAAAAAAGTTACATATTTAATAAGCGAGCAGTTAGGATCTTATGTTATTAAATAAAAAAAATGAAATGCAGTACATGAAATTGTTTAAGTTGAGAAAATTCTCATTTAAAAATTTAATTTTCATGGAATATAACAGATGACTGTATTCCTGAGAAATAGAACAGACAATAGTCAAAGTAAATGTAGATTAAGAAATTTCGGCAGAAGTTGATATTTCTAAACATCAATAGTCAATTTCATTATCACAATCACAAATTATTTCAGACAGTTATTAATAAGAATGGTATGGAATTTTTTTTTACTATTATAAAAGATATCATTCAAAGGGAGGTGGTGATACTTGATTATTCCATTTCAAAATTTATCATTTAAAGCATGAAATTATAAAATCTCAATAACAAAAACACTTCAATTCTAAAAAAGTAATTGAAATATTGAAAAAAACCGTTACAGTATTTTTACGTATCATATAGATAATACATATTTTTAAAACTATTAAAATGAAAGACAAGGTGTGTGAGAAAAATGAAACGCACCTCAACAAAAGTTTGGCTCCACAATCTTGCTCTTATGCTTATTAAAACATTTTTGTCAGGTTGAAGATCCCGGAAATAACATTTGAAATAATGACATTTCGCTGTACCTTCTTCACAGTCCTGAAAGCAGAATTTAATCGTTAATGCGAAATTGTACGAAAAGATGAAATTACTGTCCTGCTTATAATACTATTTTCAATCAGAAGAATTGAAATATTAAGTAAAGGGTCAATGTGATTTACATAAATGGAAGTGAAATTTATAAAAGTATTAATTTTACAACAGAGTTACACAATGAATCCAAATACACATGATTTAATCATTGATATTCAGCACACTCAAATGAATGATTTTTTTCCCCACAAATTTGATATGACAGATGAATTTGTTTTAAATTAACTTTACTAATATTTAAAAGAAATTTATGAACTTTCTTTAACTTTGAATAATAGTATAGTGGATTGCCCTAAAAGGTTGTTATTTAAGCTCATCAGGACTGTCAAACCAAAAGAATGTAGCTTAGAAAATTATTTGTATGTCACAGAAAATAAACATTGCGGAATCTACTAATTCTAGGTACTCATAAAATTGCATTTATAAAAATGAATTATTTAAAATAAATAAATATAGAAACCAAAGGAAATATATGAATAAAAGTAATGAAAATGGCATATTTAATATCTGTCTATACATATAAATAAACCAAAATACTAAGAAAATACACATAGAACTTTATTTTTTGAAGAAAATTACATGTAAATTATATAGTTAATATTGAAAAGTATTACTTCATTTTATGTGTAATGCATATAGACATTTGTTGATTAATGTTTACAGTTATTAGTCTATGATAAAGGATTAATGAGTACTAAATAATAATGAACATAAAAATAATAAATGAAATAATTTCAACTAAATTTAGGCATCACATAGACAAAATTTGATTTATTTGAAAGAAAACCAAATAGAAATGCTTAGCCAAATACAGAGATAAAAAAGTTTATAATTTCAATAGTCCAAACAGAGTTTTACAAACCATAGTTGCTATATTGAGAGTTCTGGGATCCAATCGAATTTCTTCAGGAGCTTGTCGCTTGACTCTAGCTTCAGATTTAGCATGTTCACCCTCAAATTCTCTAATAAACTGGTCCTCTTCTCTTTTTACCTACAAGAATAACAAAAAATGTTAGAATAAAAAAAAAATGATTCAAAGAAATTTAAAAAAATTTAAATATTTCTGAGTATTACATACATTTAAATTTTTAAAATTTAAAACCAAATATTTTACTTAATTTAAACATAATAGTACACCATAAATTAATAGAAATTGTAAGATTGCTTTTTGGATTTGGAATTTTAAGATAAGTCATTTATATTCATTATGGGAATGAAAATTACTATATTCAAGAAATCGATCTGCTACTTTTTACATTACTGTAAATTACTACTATGACCTTTAGTATCTTAATTAAATAGTATTTTTAATTTTGATACTTCATATCATTAATAATAAATCAAACATTAGAAATTTTATCAGAATCAAGTATCAGAAATTTTTAAAAATATTCAAAGCACCTGTAGCCGAAGAGGATTTACAATATCTGGATCAACAACACAGTATCCATTTCCTTGCACCTAAGAATAATAAATTATTATTTATATATAAACAATTTGAGTATAAAAGTTTCAAAATCATGATCAAAATTTTCAAAATGACTGCCTCAGAAGAGAATTCAATATATACAACTTATTGAATCGAACAGAAGAATAGCACAGCATGAGATAATTTGAAATACAATAGTACAGTAAAATATTTCATACGTCTTGTACTTGTGTTTCAGATTTTGATAATAGCATGTAAATTTTTATGTAGCAAATATACATCTATTTTTACTTTCTCGTATACGAAGTATACAAAGAGAAAGTATTGTAATCGTCAAAAAATTCGAACTCGAGGTTTTGACGAATCTCCACGTTTTAGACCTCCCTGAGTCCGAAAAACACGATTTTGGAATCATGTCTGTCTGTCTGTGAACACGATAACTCGAAAACTATTAGAGCTACGGGGATGAAATTTGGTATGTGGTCTTCAAACATAATTTGTAGGTTTCTATCAAATTTTGGACAAAATCCGTCAACGGGAAGTCTGTCTATTTGTATGTCCGCGGTCATGTGAACGCTATAACTCAAAAACTTGAATAGCTAAATGGATAAAATTTGGTACACAGTTTTATCGTTATGAATGTAGATCCGTATAAAAGTTTGGGCCAAATCCGTCAAAAAGAGGCGTTCAAATTGCATATTCAATTTCTTTTAATCCGATTTTCATGCGCATGCGTATTGGTAGCAATCTGTTATTGTCGTAAATTTTATGTACAACAATAAATAATGTTTTCAAGCATCAACTGTTAACAATTTTTTTATTGTTGTAAATCAAACCGATCTCATTATTTCAGCAAATCTTTCATTCACGTGCTTTTGCAATTGTTACGGTTGTGGTAGTATACATTGTTTTCTTGGGAATTCAATTCCAAAGCAGAATTTTCGCTTTAGTATTCATTGCATTGCCTATTTTATCGCGCCTGCTTCAAAGTAATATTTTTTTGAAACGTGGCAACAGATATTTGATGTCAGGTTTTTTGTGTTTGTTTGTTTGTTTTACTTTCTCGTATACGAAGTATACAAAGAGAAAGTATTGTAATCGTCAAAAAAATTCGAACTCGAGATTTTGACGAATCTCCACTTAGAAAGTATACGAGAAAGTTTAGGGGAGACCACTCCCGCTGGTTTAAGTTGCCATGCTAATTATAATATAATACAAAAGTTTGGGGATAGTGGTGTGAAAAGTATTATTATTTGTTTGTTTATGAAACTCAATTTTAGAGTAACAAAGCTAATACTTCTATCAAACATTGTATGATTGAATTTTAATATTTGTAATTTCAAAGGAGATTAATAAAATTAATTGTTATTCGAACTATATTTTTTACGCTAAAGAAGAATTTCAATTATGTATAAAAAAATCTTTATGCAGTCTGGCATCCACAAATTAATGATTGTTTTCAGGCATTTTTTAAATATATAAAATTTGTATATCTGTCTTTTATAAGGAAAAATTGAAATATATTGTATTGAATTACAAATAGTCAATACTCACTTTTGGAGTTTCCATCATGTATAACAACCATTTCCCATTTTTAGTGAAAGTCTCTGTTTGATAAGGCCATTTGACATGAATTTCTATTTCTTTTGCTTTCCAGGGTCCATAATTTATCAGCTGAAAGAAATGTTATCATTTGATATATATTTTTTACAAATAAAAGACCACGAATTTTGCATATTTTAAAATTGATCGTATTAAAATCATTAACCCTTTAACTGCAGGTGTGGTTTATAAACCACATCTATAAGAAAGAGTTAATAAATAAGTGATTACTTTTACCACTATTTTTCACTAAAATAGTTTCATTTGAAAATAATGATTCACGAGGGTAAAAAAAAAATCAAATGCAGGAAATATTTAAATAAATCTCTATGCAGACCTTTCCTTTTATTATTAAGAAATAAATCATCTTTCAAAGAAAATGAAATAGTTAGATATCTACTTTAATACGCAGCTATTATTAACTTAATTACATCAATAATTAATTCATCATACATCAGTAGCTATTTAAATACAACATTATTTAATAATTTAATTTATTGATTGTTACAAATCAAATCCAGCACAATACTAAAAATTAAATCAGTCATATACAAATGACTCCAATACAGCAAAAATATAAGTTTAAATTGTGTCTCTCTAAAAGGAATAATTTAAGACATTATCCAAAACTTTACACAGAGAAATTTAACAATTAAAGTGGTAGGAAAAAAAAGAAAATTGTCATACTTCATAGGTATGTATGATGAGGCTGCCAATATCTTCTCCAGTTTTCATTTCTTCTTGTGGAACTACATGCTCACCATACACTACTTGCTCAGGATTAGAAACACTGCACATTGAAACAACAATATCAGCATGCAAATATAAGAAAGACATTCATCTATTTAATCTTTAGCATTTTTTAACGAAATTTTTGGTGCAGGATATTAGTTATATATATATCATGAAATATTTATAGCACAATATTAGATTTTCAACTATATAACACATTGAAACATTTTATTTTATTGATGCCCTTTGACTTTCAAGAAGAAAAGCTTTCAAACTGCTCTCTTTTTCTCTGTAATTTTAAAAAAAATTTAAGTGGTCATATATATATTATAAAAAACTTCCTTTTCAGATTCTGGAATTATTTTGCAAAGAACTTGAAAAATTTCTATAACAATTAACAATAATATAACATATAATTATAAAAAAAGATAAAACTACAAAAGGCAGTTTTAGAAAGTCCAGTTCAGAAAATGATAATTTCTTTTAAATAATGAAAAGGATACATTCACAAATCAAATTTGATATAAATGCTCTAAATATCTAATTATGCAAAATTAAAGGCTGTATATTTATATTTCAGTCATTATATATACAGAAATAATTATTATGAGAAATAATTCTCGTCTGAATTTTTTGCTTTTAAGAATAATTTGATTTCAATATTTTAAAAAAAATTAATTTGAATTAAATGATCTAGAATTTTTATTTTCAACAAACTATGTGAATTTTTTTCATTTCTGTGAAACAACGTTTCTTGGAATACCTATTTTAAGCATAAACTATTAGAAAGATATTCACCCTCTAAGTTCCAATTCTGCTACTCTCACTATATCAGCAACCAACACAAAATCATCTTCAGGTTTTTCTTCAATGCTTGTTCTATAAAAAATTTAAAATAATCAAAATCAATTAGCTTTATGTGCATACGAAAGTAAAAATGCTGGTTATATATTAATCAGAAAAAAAGGTTTTCACATATTAAAATTTAGAATGTTTGCGCAAAATAAACTCAAGATTTTTTTATATATATATATACTCACGTATTGGCTTTCAAAGTAAATTTGAGTCGTTTTTCATCATCGGAAACATTTCTTGGACTGAATCGAAGTTGAAATTCCACCTGAAGGATAATTTAAAATATTTTAAATATAGCTTATGTATTTAAAAGTTATCAGTCTGGAAATTCACTATGGCTAAAATACAAAATTTTACAAAAACTGCAAATAAATTTAATTCTCTTGTCATTATTTAACTGAAAAGTATCTTTAAGTTTTCATTACTACAAAGCTTTGTTAAGAGGGAATAAAACCTTATGTTTCGTATTTATGAAAGATATAAGGCAAAAATAAGATATTGATGGGTTTTTTTCCACGATAACTTCATGGTTTACTCTAACCATATTGTCACGGTCTATCTGAATGGTTAGGGTGCTGCTCTCCAATACCAAGAGACCCAGGTTCGAGTCCTTGGACTTTTATGTTTATAATTATTATTTCGATTATTAAATAGCATTTATGTAAATTTCATCTATGTAAATTACCCCTTAATTATTCTTATTAACTGTAACTTTCCAAGTCTGGAAAGTTCTAGCTGTTTCGTCAACTGTATATAAGCAGATGTAATATTTAGTTCTCTGTATAAAGTCTCCAGTTGAGCTTGGCGAGCTTTGTCTTAATTTGACTTTAGTGAATACACCCAATTGATTATTCACACTAACTTTATCTATGCAACAATATATTTAAATGTTCCAATAACATCTCCATTACATAGACCTAAAATTTAGAATCTGTGGTTTGTGCAAATTTAAAGATAATTTTAAAATAAGAATATAAATTATGTATGTGAAATGAACATTGAAAGTAACAAAGCATAACTTGTTTCCAAATTATTTCAGCATAGGAATGTAGGAAATAAAGCGTAAAATTAGGAATTAGCAACTCATAAAGATTGTAATAACTGGAAGATAACTGGATAAAAAAAAAAAAAGATAACTGGATTGCAGAAATTTTGTTAATCATTTCTCATGAATGAAATAAATATACATACCTCGCCCCTATTCATTGGATTTCCTACTTCACATTTTAAGACAGTACTGTTGTGAGGCACACACTCAATTGATTCTCCTTTCTGAAAATTAAACAGAGAAAAATTGCAATCTCTTAAACATGAAAAAAGCACGCTCATGAAAAAGTGTACAACGATGTTAATTTATAATCCATAACTTATCAGTAGCAGTTTTTTTTATCATCATTGTGTTAAAGCTTCATTTATTTTCTCCCAGTATAAAGATCCATGTAGAGCAGAGAAAAAAAATTATAAAAACGCAAAGTGTTTTGAGTTTTGGACATAAAATGAAAACAAAAGCTTAATAAAGTATTTCCTACAGTGAGGAAGATCATTCTATTCACTTGCCTCCAAAGTAGTGGAAAATACTCTACAATACTGCTATGATATTTTTAATATACTGCACAATATTGCAAATATTGGACGAAATGTAAAACTCTTTTACGGCACCTTTGTGCTATCACTTCAATATATCATGTTCAAGATGGCGTATTTTCAACATCAGGGATGAGATTGGCAAAAAAGCAAAAAGACTGAAATCATACGCGAGCAAAAAATTTGTACCATAATTTATACGCGAAATATGTTTTAAGAACTAAAACATCAGAACACGCAACATGATGAAAATATTACACTATAATAATTAATAACTTAATTATTTATAATTTAGTACGTATAAATAAGAAAAAGAGTATTAAATTATTATTAAATCATTCACATTAAAAGTTAACAAACAAGTTTAACACATCATCAGGTGCATCAGAAAATACAAAAATTAGAAATTAAAACATATTTACCACCTGTACATCACTGAGATGCAACATTCACCCAACAGAAGTCCGAGAAGAATTATATTTAATAGCCTTTTGATAAAAGTTAGCTCAAAAAATAAATAAAAATAAAGACAAATAATTTCTTTTGCTTCATGCAATTGTGTAAAATGTATTAGCTCTTTATAAATTATGCTAATGTATCATATACTGAATTCTGTTTTATTTCTTTTATTTTTATACATTTTTGGAAAATTAACAGCACAATGATTTTGCACGTTATAAAGTGAGAGGGGTCGAGAAATTACAATGACAGATTCATTTAGCATTATTGTTATTTGGAACCCTTTGAAACATTTCCTTAATTGTTAAAGAAGTGGATTTTTTTCATTTTTTAATTGTGTGGCTTTTGTTGGTAATAGATCTCCATTAACACGCTTCACCCCTTGTTTTGGAGGCCTCCTATCTTTGACAGATTTTTCTTCAATAAAGGATGTGTTTGCATCCTCTGCAAGTTTATTTTCAGTAAAGGCTAAAGTTTTTGCACAGTCTTCATTAGTATCTCTCTGTTTAATTACTGGCATAGTTGTCGGGACTACATTATCTCCAGAATGCCTAGGTAAATCATTTGTTTTATTTTTTTTATTTGAGAATATTTTTATGTCCTATTCTCTGCTTTTTTGCTGCACTTGCACACAACTTTTTAGCTGTCTCTTTTGACAGGCGTTTTTCTTTTTTTTTTAAGTAGTTTATGTATTTGTTTTCGATCCATTTTTTTACTTCTTCATCTTGGTACACCCTACAAGATAACCTTAAGTTTTCAACTAATTTTTTTCAACATGTTTATGCAAAAAAACTTTTTTTTGCAAAATATGCCACAGAGGTTTTGTTTTCTGCAAAAAAGGTAGCACTTAATATTATGAATGGCACTGAATGTTGGAATGTTCATCCTTGTAGAGCTTGCTGATATCAGGGATGCCACTCACAAAAAAGCAAAAAAGAGGAAATCATGCGCGAATTAAAAAAAAGCAAAAAAGAGGAAATCGTGCGCGAATTAAAAAAAAGCAAAAAAGAGGAAATCGTGCGTGAATTTAAAAAAGTTAAAAGTGTGGGAATCGCACACGAGTAAAAGAATTAGTGAAGTAAAATTTCCATTTTTCATAACATTTATGCATGAATTTCATAAATTAATATAATATATAATAAAATGAAAATTTTGTTATAATTGAAATCAATGTTATAAAATTAAAAGCTTTTTAAAAAATAAGCTGACTGTATAAAAATGAGGCTTACTCACACATACAACATACAAACATATATTTTTTAAATTTGATTTTTAATTAATATTTTTACCCAATAAAGCTGTGCATGAATGTTAGAAACAAAAATCCAATCCGAATCACATATTTTTACAATTAAAAAATGTCCAACACTAGGACAGAATTCAAAATGTTTAAGTTACTAAAAAGTTAAATTACTGCATTCTTCACACAAATTAAAGATTTTGAAAAATACCAACAATATTATTAATTTTATTACAATGCTGTATTTTTACACTCAAATGCAGGAAATCTATAAAAATAAAACATTTTCATTTTTTATTTTTAATATTTGCACGCAGAAACATCTCTTTGATAGTTAGGATATTATTTTTTTGAAATTTTAACATTTCTTTTAGAATTAAGTTCAGAATGAAAGTTTTTGACAGCTTCACTTTTACTTTTATCATCAGCTTTCTTTTGGATTCATTTACATTTTCGCCATCATTAAAATTTGGTTCATGCAGTCTCTTTAAACCATGTGTTAGTTTTTTCTTATGATTTATCCTTTGTCTTTTAGTTGCATCTGCAGATATCTTTTTTGCAGCTTTTTTTGTCAGAGCTTTTTCTTTACTAGCATTTAATTTTTTTATTCTCTCTTCTCTTAAGGATTTATTTTGTTTAAGTTTATCAAAGTAAACATTCCGTGAATTTCTTACATTTCTCGCCAGTTTCGGATCAACTTTTTTCTTTGAGAAAGTCATGTTTGCAAAACATACAAATTGCGATTTTTTTTTTGTGAGCGCAGCTCATACTTAATGCACCGCATAGCATTAAATGTTGAAGCATTTAATCTATTGCTTCCAGGTGTAATCACATTATTCATTATGCTAAAGCTACTTTCCACTTTGGGTTCATGGAAGCAGGTTAGCAAATCAAATGCCATCCTTGAAAGTAGAGGATATTTTGAGGTATTCTCCACATCTCTCTACCATAAATCAACAGATTCTTCTACAGTATCACTAAAATGATCATTTTGAAAATTATGTATTTCCAAATCGTATGCTTCTTTTTCTGAATCTTGAACAACATTTGAAGCATAGAGTGGCAGTTCTTTCATCAATTCTAATGCAACAGAAGTCTTTCTATTGCATGGATCCAGTGAAGATACTGCCTTTAAAAAAGGATTGGCAAAAGGAATTTTTTCCACAAGCCACTTAAGCACACCCAATGTATGCCTTAAAAACACATATCTTAAAATTTTTTATCACAATCAATTGAGATTTCGGAGCCAACTTTATAAGTTGCTTTGTAGTATCACCCACAAAGATTGAAGAAAAAGAAAGAAGAAATATCCGCGGGAAAAAAAAAAATCGAGGATTGATTAAAAAAAAAAAAAAAAAAAAAAAAAAGAGAAATTTTTCAAACCGCGATTTCCGCGGAAATCGCGGATTTATAAAAAAACAAAAAAAGCGGAAATCCGCCGTTCGGCGGAAAAGTGGCATCCCTGTGATATAATGTTGATTCGTCAGTAGAAGATGAATCAGCTAGTTTCTATTTTCTTTCAAAAACGGAAGATAGGAAGGTTTCTTTAAAAAAGGTTAAGGTTTCAAGGTTTCTTTGTGTAAAAGTGGAATTTTCGGAAGATAAAGCAAATTTTTGCGGGAAAAAAAAAAAAACCGGAATTTTGAGACAAAAAAAAGACAAAAATGCGGAATTTTTCCAAAATAACAAAAAAGCGGAAATCCGCCAGAAAGCGGAAGAATCTCATCCCTGCAACACACAGTGGCAAGGTGATGACGAAGGGAAGGGCTCGGCTGCGCCAATCTTTAGGAGGTGCCATGAAGACAAAACATTAGTTCGTTTATCTCATTTTTTAAAGCTAAATATTATGAGGGGCAAAAAATTAATGCCATTCCCCAGGTACGATTTACCTTCATAAGCCACTGCAGTGGCGAATCTA
>BGPR01018079.1:0-29579 GCA_013235015.1 Araneus ventricosus | reverse complement strand
TGTAGAAACTAACTTTAGCATTTTTGTTCATTTAAAATTGTAAGAGATAGCACCAGGCTAATTAATAATTTACTTTCGCTCAGAAAACGGAGAGCCTAAATTATAACGACCGCTTCTGTGAAAAATCCAACATCGAACTGATTTAATTCCCGCCGCGAGACGTGACGTCACTTCGCCATAAAACAGACGATTTTATTAGTGGTGCCATCTCTTACAATTTTAAATGAACAAAAATGCTAAAGTTAGTTTCTACAAGCTAAACTTCTTGTATATATATATATATATATATATATATATGAATCAGCTTTACTTTGCTTTCATCATCAGCTATTTATATATATATATATAAATTTTACAATATTTTTGCTAAGACACGCAGTGTTTTCATTGTAGCAAGCGAAGCGAGCAAGGTTTGCGTAGCAAACGCGGGAGGATTGCAATCCGCCGGGGGATTGGCGAGCTTTCGCGAGCAGGGGAAGAGCCCCCTAGTAATAACTAATTTTATTTTAAAAAATTAGATTACGCCTACTTTGTGGGACTTATCTCTCTCCCTCCGCGGATCCACTTCCATACACATATATGGTTAATCAAACTTTTTACATTTTAAGTATTTAAGTTATTGTTACGCACTTATTACAAGTATTTAAACCAGTATACTGTCTTAAATACTTCCAGTATATTTTTATACTGGTTCAAAATTTCCAGTATGTTTTCATACTGATATTAAAATTTCCAGTATGATATCATACCGGTTTCAAAATTTCCAGTATGGTCTCATACCGGCTTCAAGATTTCCAGTATGGTTTCATAGCGGCTTCAAAATTTCCAGTATGATTTCATACCGGCTTTAAAATTTCCAGTATGTTTTGACTGGTTCCGGTATCATTTTGATACCGGTATTTTGAATTTTTTCCAATAGGGATTACTCATTTTTAAAACAAAGGAAGGAATGTTATATCCTTGTAATTATTTATATTGATCATTACAGCTTTAACTGTATCTTTAACCGCTTGCAAATGGATGTACATGTGCGACCTGCATATCTGAACTGTGTAAAAATAAATGCCATATTCGAAACTTTGCGTTGTTTCTTGGCTGGATCATCTACACCCGAACACAACGGTGTTATATCTGGTTTCCTCTACATAATTCAATTGAATATCACGTATAATCAAACATTCTGAGGTATAAAAATGGAACCTGAATCTGCTTGCGAATAACCTTATCGATTAAACCATAAATATTGAAACCTCCAGATATTTAAAGGAAATTATTATTAATGAATGAAATATGATTTCGTAGAGAGTAAACCATGAATTAAAACTTATAGTATCATAACAAAATGTAAACAAAAATCAAAATTAAGAAAATACTATTTGACATAAGTTGAGTTTCGTGTCTGTTCCTTTTACTTCCACATACCGCGGATTTTGTGAAATTTCTTTCGTAGAAAAGTATACTGCGCATCTCTTTTATGATATTATATATTCGAACCTAGACAATGCCCAATATGATTGTTGAAAGTCATATAAAAATGTTTTTACTGCTTACCAAGCCAAAATTCTTTTTTCGTATTTCCAAATCCCTCTTTGTATTCCTTCCATGTTTTAACAAAGTAATTTTCACCGTTGCCGTACTGACCTCTTCTCTGAATCACCTACGCATTAAAAAAATACAAATTTTGAAATGACAATCATGAATGACAATACATTTTTTTTATCTGAAGTGACAATGATTCATTTTTGAAAAAATATATGAAATGCATGATGACACAAATTGATTACTCCATTTTCATAATGTAAGTTATTAAGTGATTGAACCTATTTTGATTTTCTTCTGAAGCTAGATGCGTTGTCCAGTCGTTAAGTTTCCCTTCTGTGGAAAATTAATACGCAAGTTCTTCCCTAATATCTCGAATTTGATGTACATTCGTTGAACGTTGCGGTCACTCAGACCTCGTTTATCTAAATTTATTTTTCACTCAAGTGAACTATTAACATTTTATCAAAATTAACTATCAAAGAAATATTCATTAACAATTTCTTTTATTTTTATATATATATATATATATATATATTATTGCATTGCATTTTTCTCTTCATAATTTGTGAGCATTATTTTTATGTCCCTTCTTTTTCTGTTTAGATATTTGTGATTTCTTTTTCTTAATCTACAATCAATACGCTGTTTCTCCACTACCAGCCGTCCAAACTTATACAGGACCTTCCGGTTTCAGATCCAGGGTTTTCTTTGTTTTAGTTTAGAGCAGTTACTATGTTAGAATATAGGTCCAGGAAATTTCGAGATAACTTACAGTGCTGATAAATTTTGGAACAGTGTACTTTTAATCAATCCCATCACTGGCAGACGCCCCCCCCCGCTTTCATTCAGAAAAAACTCCTATTATACAAGCAAATACGTCATTCTATTTTCACACACACAGCCCAAATCTGGGGAGTAGCTGCAAAAACAGAAAGAAAGAAAACTAAAATTCTACAGAATAAAATTCTCCGTTTCATGATGAATGCGACGTGGTACATGGATAATAATGTCATATATAACGAACTGAAAATTGAAAAAAATCTTCGATTACATCCAGAAGCTGTCAAAAAACTCTTTTAGCCAAATCAAAATTCATTCTAAGCCGATAATCAGATATTCTTTGCTCACAATGACAGAAATCATCCTTACCAACATGTGACTACTGAATCGTCTCTTCCCCTCAAACCACCCTAATTTGAGACAGCTGAAATCTTTTGTTTGATTTCTTTTACCATAATCTTAAAAGTAGTGAAATCTTTTACAACTCACTCCTAAATCTTATTCTAAGAGGCTTCTGTAGCTAGATTTAAATGCTCCTTCGCTAAATTTCCGAGTTTTTCGCAAGGTCCCGTTTTAGACTCAGGTTGAGGAGAAGCGCATTGGCACTGCCACTCAAATAAATTTCCAAGTCAAGCAAGGGGATGTAAAGAGATGCTAGTGTTCCTTGCCTTATGAATCGATACTAATTATAAATCATGTGCCACGCAAATCTACTATGAACACCTATTTTCAAAGCCTACGAGGCCATCGGATATCTTATAGATGCTGAACAGACAGAAGGACGGTGAGATGGAACTAGAAAGAAATCCGTCGGGATACATACATTAGATCCTCGGGTAGAGAACCTAACTCGGGAGCAGATGTCTTTCTTTCATATTTCCACTCTGTAGAAGGGGCTGCCTCCTCATTCGTTTTTGCTTCCTCCTGTGCAAATTATTCAAAAAGTAAGTAGAACCGTTAAGAAATTCGAGCTCGAGATAATGATAAATAACAACTCTTTAGGCCTCTCCATGTACGAAAAACACATTATTGGAATGATGTCAGTCTATTTGTATGTGGGTACAATAACTCAAAAACAGACTGAGCTGGTTGGATGAAATGGGGGATACTATTCTTAAATCTAAATTGTAATTTTTCTTTTAAAATTTGAAGGACACAGTAGCTACAAAAAGTCTGTCCGACCGCGTCCATCTCATCGAGGTAACTTAACAGCGCCACAAGTTAGATATATGGAATTTGGTAAAGGTATTTATTAATGAAATGTAAAATCTGAATCTAATTTTGGTTCAAAT
This sequence comes from Araneus ventricosus, assembly GCA_013235015.1. Lineage (NCBI taxonomy): Eukaryota > Metazoa > Arthropoda > Arachnida > Araneae > Araneidae > Araneus > Araneus ventricosus. Next base: position 25,965 of record BGPR01018079.1, on the reverse strand, counting down.
CCGTGAAAGGGTTGGCTGTTGGCCGATCTATCTGTTCGTGTGTGAACGTGATAACTCAAAATTGCACCATTTAAATGCGTGAATTTTAAGACACGACTTTTGTACTTGATCTTTACAGGAAAACTGTTCCAAACGCCATACACGAATCTCTTTACTGTATGAAGAATCTGAGCTCAAAGCACGACATAATGTGGAAGTATATGGGAAAGACATACGCTGTATTTCTTTCCCCTCCTCCTCCATTTAGGCCCGTTAAAATTGCGTAAGAATCGCTTTGATTCTAGATACAACGTCACGCAGTGATGTTTAATGTATGGAAATCCAACTTACCGTCCATCCTCCTCCATCAGTTTCCATATCGCAGTAGACGTCTATAGACTTGCAGGTGGACAGTCTGCTCCTCGGGTAGACGGTATGCACTCCACTCTCGGTGACACCGTTTTCCAGGAGTTCTGCACAATCCATGGGCTTGTTATGCTTTGGGCCTGCAATGATGAAATTTGTAACTTAACATTTGGTATTCACAAAAAAAATTACTGATGTACGATAGTATAACCTGTGGCGCTTCGTTCATTAGGACTGCAGAGCTGTAATACCGTCTGAAATTATATTTTAACATCGTATTTTATTTTTAAATCTTATTTACTTACTTTTCCTCTCTTTCAGTTTGATCATCACCGAAAATGCAAAAAAGTAATAAAGAGGAAGAATTAGGAAAGAAAATGAATGAAAAAGTATCAAAGATGAAGGTTAGGACTGCAAAATCTGGTGGCACTCGAAAGCATCAAAATTCGCCCACTGCGAAAAATAGAAAATAAAAACAAGCCCTTCTCCCTTTGAACTTGGAGGTCTCAGATCTGCATTTCACCCAGCACTGGTTGCGCGGAGACAACTGACAAAGTAGGAAATTCTTTTTTTCTCACTCCCAATAAAAAGTTCGCTTCCTTGTCATGTTTTCCTTTCGCTTCAGCTTCTCTTGGAATATGTATGGGTTACGGTTTCGCTTCGTGTTTGCGTCGGCAGAAACACATCTAGTTTTTAGAGAATGTGGTTTGTTTTCTGAGAATTCACTCTTCAAAAACAGCTACGTAGATTATTTTCTAAAATATTATTCAGGTGAATATTTTTATGAGAAGGGATTGTAGTGTACTCGAGGATTGTGGAAGTAATTGTTCACACTCAGCTAATAATCTATCATAAATATTTATTACTATAAAAAGTAGGGATTTTATTTACAGTTCCCAGGCAGAGTTTCATTATATCTAGAAATTAGTTACTGAGTATTTCACGGCTGGTTATTTAAAATGATTAAAATACAGCAAACTTCATCTCTGGCTTTGAAATTAAAAGCTGCGGGCTACTTACAGTAGCATTTTAGTAGCACTACTAAAGTAGCATTTTATAATGATGTTCTCTTGATAAAAATGTTTTGTGCAGCACTGCTACCTTCTGACATGACGAGCCGCCACTGAGTACAGCACATGCTGTTGCATTATGAATCAACAAATTACTGCATGAAAAGGATGCGTTTTCCTTTGGAATCCACCGTTGAGGTAGATTCCTGATAGGAAGTCTACCTACTCAATGATTCTCATGACACTAATTCCGGAAATATTCTGTAGATCTTCATCGATCATGACCCGTAGAACACGAAATCAACCTTCATTGAGAGGTTTATATAGATATAAATATAAGTTTAACGATTTTGCCCATGTTATCTTGTGAACTCTAGTAATGAGTCGGATTTATTCACTTCGTGGATTCTTACTCATGAATCCATGTCGGGCTATGAATCCGGGTCCTCAGATTCGTTTTTAATCCGAAACGCAAATTATTGCTTATAATTACGTTAGTAATAACTTTTTTACTGCGGGACTTCTGTTTGAATATAATTATGAATCATAAATAATAGTATTATAATTTGAATTAAATAATTAATAAAATTGATAATAATTTGTATTAATTAATTATAATTATATCCCATTGATGGTGAACTCCATGTAGTAAAAGAAATCTTAATCATCATTAAGGAATATTCATAAACTCTCTGCAGTTATAGGAGATAAAATGCCAATAATTAAAACTGTTAATAATATCATTGATAAAATGTTATTTGTCAATGAACTCCCGCCAGTTGAATGAAATACTTTTCAATTTTAAGCAAAATTGAAAGTTTATGTAAATATGTTTTTACAAATTCAACCAAGTGTTCTCGTGGCATGTCGTGATCGAAAAGCTAAGTGACTCCTTAAAGGATTCACTTAATCTGAATCCGTGGATTCGTTCCAACTGTTCTCAATCGGATCCAATCGATCCCTTTGTGGATCCGGATCCTCGGATTCGTTTTGGAGTCAACGAAACATCAGTAGTGAACACGATAACCTCAGTAATTTTGATTTGATTTTAACCGGCGTGGGATATGTTGTAAGGATAGTAAAAATTTCCGCCGAGTTCGTAGATGGGCTATCCAGCTCTAAGGGTATGGAAATGGTGGGGGGTTGAAATTTTCATTTCCACATAATTTTTTTACAATTGAAGTTGGAAAGAAAATTCAATTTAGGCTAATTATCGCCTTGTCATAGCGAACAATTTTTGTATTTAAACTATTTTTAGCAGCAATTGCTTAGAAGTTATGAACTGAAAACTGATTTTCCCTACCCTTCCCACCTTAAATTAAAATATCTTTCATCCTATACATGTTTATCTTTATTGGAAAGATCTTGTCATTTTCAGTCTCTTCCAACCTCTTTCATTTTTGAACCTCTAATCCTTATGAAAATAGAGGGCGAAATGTTCATTTCCTTATATCTCCGAAATAAAGGAATCTACCTTTGCCTTCCGGCTTGCCGAAGTTGATTTTTTAACAGCTTTTTCTTCTTAGTCAGACAGTAGACTTGATTTATTAGGACAATAAAGGCAATTTTAAAAATCTAATCAAGACAAGGGATGTTAGCAAAATATAATTTTTTCTGACGGATTGTTACGCCATACAATGTTGTTAACATTGCTTTTTTCTGACATAAAAATTCTGTTCTTCGGTTTAGGTTTAAAATTTGAGATGAATAAAAAAGCACCTTAAAAATACCTCTCAATATTATTTCTCATTCTTTTTCTTTTTTATCATCTATAAAAATTTAAAAAATAACTCTCTGATAAAGCATACATTTTGGAATTTCCATTGCTTATGTTGCAGTAATCATTGTATTAGTTATTGCAATAAATTAAAAAAAGGTGTATTTAAAAACTCTCTTTTATTTGTGTACTGAAAAAAGCAAATTTATTTTATTTTAATTCTATTCTTTTTTTGTCCTAAAATTATAATTCTTTCTTATAAAAATTATAGAAAATAGAAATCAGTTTTCATTTTTACTAATTAACTCAAACGTTACTCCACTCGTATGTTTTAAAAATTTAATAGAATTTATCTAACAGTTGATAATTAACTTTCGAATATATTAAAATAACATAGAATTCACAAGTGTATAAAATTCTAAATCTCTAACATACCACAGGAAGTGAATGAGAAATCGATTGCAAAATTCCATCTTTACAAACATGAGACATCAAACTAAATAAAAATGTGTAAAAATAGAAATTTAATATCAAATTTTCTTACATTTCGAGAACTCTCCATCTTTGGCTGCTTGCAGTATTGGAGGAAATGTTTTGGTTACTGCTGCTGAGCAGATATCAGTAAAAATCAGCAAGAAAAAAGCACAGAAGCAGGAAAACGTCTTCATTCTATATAATTGAAGAAAAAATGATTTCTTATGATGCTGTATATAGAATCAACAGAAAAGAAATTTGCATGTTTCTTAAAAAATATTAAAATCACCTATTTTTATATGTCCCTTTAATATATTTATTTAAAATACTTCGATGTTTTAAATCAGAGGAATTAGTTTTCAGAAAAATAGTTTGCCTAATAGGAGTAAATATAAACACGCCGTTCTTAATTTTAGACACATCTTCTGTAATGTATCTCCACGTATGCGTCTCAGATACGTTTCAATAAAATGCATCTCCAATTCTATATAATTGAAATATAAAGAACGATTCAAAACTTCAGCGTGCCATACCTGACACAAGAAATTCATAGCACCTAGTTTCCATCGATGTATGTCTGGATATATTTTAGCAGGCAAGTAAATGCTTTCAAAATATGAGTATTTTTCAGTATTTTAAGCAGGGTGACTTAATAAAAGACAATAAAAACCTTTTAAGAGATGACAAGAATATTTTTATCATAGCTCGCAAGTTTGGAAATGGACACTAATACACTAGAAGTCGACTGATAGTAACATCGATGAGGTAGAACAGAGGTTTCCAACATTTATTGCCTTGTGTACCCCTTGATTAATCTTTATATTTAGCGTATCCCCTACTCTCATATTCTTCCACCGTCACAAACCATTTGCCTTTTAAATTTTGTTTTATCAATGATGTTAAGGGCTTATGTTAGCTTAAGAGTCAAATGAATCGAATTAATAACATTTGCTGGACTTATTTTTGATTTTACATTTTATCGCATTTTTACAGTAGTATTAATTTAACGCCAAAACAGATGAAATTAGTATTATAATTATTAACTTATAAGGATAGCTAAAAATTACACTCCTTAATAATCAACCATTCACAAGGCACAGTTAATAAATTAGTCATTAACAATTCACAAGCACAATTAACACACAGTCATTAACAAGCACAATTCTGTAACTTTTTAATCCCTTATATTTACTTCTTTCAGCCATTACCAACTTTTATTTCGTACCCCCAGATAATTCTTTGCGTACCCACAGGGGTACGCGTATAACAGGTTGGGAAACTCTGAGGTAGAAGAATACCTCGCAAATGCAAGTACAGAAAGAAATACAAATAAAAATAATTGCAATCACTCCTTAAAAGACATCCAAACTTTAATCATGTATTACAGGTGTCACGAATCGTTTCGTAAACTTTGCAGATCACAACGAGCATTTATCCTAGTTTTTTCATTAGTCTGGCGACTAATTCCTCTTCAGATTCCAGAGAATTCTCGTGGAAGATGTTCACAATATGTCGCCACACATTTCAGCCATTCACGAGGATAATAAGCATTACCGGCAGATTCTTCTCTTGTGTAAAGGCTGGTAAAGCTGTTGTACCATTTAAACGATTATAGCTCCCCCTCTTGAGTGGGTCTTCTAATCATCCTGTAACTTGTTTGATAACTGTTAATTTTTTATAATCATACTGGTCGTTGTACCCGTGGCTCTGCCCGCGTTTATCTGACTAATCATTACTGATAATAGTTAATTAATTACTACTTTAAAAAGTTTCAAATAAACAACACTTTTGGTCTCCCCCTGGGAAGCATATATGTAAAGATTGCTTAGAGTTTTCATTCCAGAACATGCCATGGGAGAAACAAACTTGATAACGGCAGATTTTTTACATAGTACGCTCATCCCAAGTTTACAATTTGTTGGACAATCGCCTCTTTGCGTATATTGCATGTAGGATTCTGAGTGTGAGCTAAGACCAGAGGTAACTGCAACAGAGAATGTACTGTGCGGTCACCATCCAAAGCTCTGATAGCTATTCTTGTTGGAACAACGGCAAGAGCTATATGATAGTTAGATTGAATTTCAGTAAGGATCAATGTAAGGAAAATTGTTGTTTCAGTTTTAAACGAGACTTCTCCTAAGAGAGGTGTTCAGCGTTCTCTTCAGCAATCAAATTCCCCATTGCTTCATAACATGTTAGCTGACCTTTCCTTAGTCAAGGTTTATTTTTTCCCACCATATCTTGCAAAACATTCACATTGTAGTTTATAATATGAAACAAATCTGTGTTCAAAGCACCATATGTTGACTTCTAGACATGGGTAATACACGCTGTAACAACCTTTTCCCACTCATTGATAAACATCTTAATATCAACTGCTACCCATACCAACAATCTCAAAATTCATCAACGCTCAAATAAATATTCACGTCACAAGTTGCAATATGCTCACGATGGATTCTCAACGTGAATAATTTTGGAAATATTTTCGCTTCAGTTTATATTTTTGTGAAAATATGTATAAAATGTGAGTTTGGTTTAAATTGTGTGATCAGCATTCACACCTTACTATATTAAAAGCCTTGATATCAAAATGATGTGACAGTAGTGGGTAACAGGGAAAAATATTCCTGAATTCTGGATACTATAAAGGGGAAAACAGACCAAAAATTTTTAGCTAGTAAATTTAAAGCTAAAAGGGAATGAAAGTGGAATTGTCCAAAGAAGACAAATTAATTTTAACATAACAAAAGCACGTGAGGGATTAGAAAATAAAATTGGTTTAAAATGACAACAAACAAAAACGTTATGAATTGTGTTTAAAATAATTTTGCAAATTGATTAAAAATTAAAGAAATATTGATAAGGAGGTGGTACATGCTGAGAAGCTAATGTTTTTACTTTTAAGATGGTTCAAAAAAATTTTTGCGGGATGATATGTTCTGAAGTTACTGTGGAAAAATGTTCCAAATTACCCTTTTTACTCCCGCTAGCAGCTTTATAACAGCGTAGTTAATCCTTCCAGGTGCGAAGAAACATGTGTGTCAAATTTCTTTCTAAACAGAAATTGCCTGTTTCAGATATAGATTCACAACATAATATTTGGATTTTGAGCTCTATTGATATAACAGTAATTGTTAATAGGGAAAAATAATATCTGAAATATAGATATTACGAAGGTGAAAAAAAGAGACCATAGACCTGTAGTTGAAAAAGGCAAAGGTGAATGGAAATTTCTTTTTTGTCCGTTGATACGTTTTAAAAACCTATCCAGAAACTTTAAACATCTTAAACTTAAGATCATAAGAATTACCTGATTATCGAGTATGTACTCGATGGAATTCCAAGTCGGATTTAAAAACAATTTGGCCCGAATTTTAATTTTTTTATACATTTCTAAATCTAAGAAGCTAAATTCGCGCGATCAGAAAACAAAATATCCACAGAAAGCAACTGAAGCTTAACATTTGTAAAAGCACGCGTTATTAAACAGTGAAATATAAAAATCTAAGGGGCTAGAATCGCGTGATCATAATGTGAAAATATCCACAGAAATAAACTTATCTTTAAGCTTACGTGTGATTAAACAGAGAAGTATAAAACTATGTAAATGTTTAATCACTCGCTCGCTTTTGCATTTTGAATGAAATTGGAATATATAGAAGCAAACAAAAGCAGTTACAAATTCTGTTTAAATTAATTTTCAAAATTGGTTAAAAATGAGAGAAAAAGTTTGCGGAAATGGAACAGGTGTCACTGAAAAGTTAATTTTTTGAATTTTAAGATGGTGTAAAAATAGTTTCAAAGGGAAGATAGCTTCCAAAGTTATGGCGGAAAAACGTTAAACCTCAGCGATTTATTGGGAAGCAAGCAACATTTTAAATATGTAGTCAATCCTTATAGGTTCTAAGGAACATATGTGCCAAATTACGTTCGAATCCGTCAAGAGGTGTGGAATTGTATAAGGTTCAAACACAAAAAAACAAACAGACATTGAATTTTATATATATAGGTGTGTGATGATTAAATTAATTCTCAATGACGGAAGGGAAGAATAGGCAGGAAAGTGCTTTCAAAAACGCTGTTTTCCGAACTTAATGCGGTTCACCTCGGGAATGTTGCTATTTTTTTCTTGAGGATATTGTTTTAAAGATAAAAATTCATCAAATATATTTATTATTTAAAATTTAAAAGATCTTCAATAGAAATGGATTTTTCTTTAGAAGTGATCAATATTTACTATTACAGTTATAATTATGAGTGCAGGTTTCATTGATTTGAGACAGCACTACCTTTTATGTTGTGGAATTATTGAATTTAATGTAGCCTGTTTCAAAAAGTTCAAGGCAATGAAACATTTAATAACGCCTTGCAGGTATTATCTTGTGGACTTTTTTAAATTAAAAATTTACTATCATTTAATTTTGAAAAGATAAATTATTCAATATACAAAAACCTCGCCATTATTTTAATAATTTTTCAAAATACTTCGCTAAACCTTTTTTACAAATATCACTTTTGATCGAATCTTATGAATATTGCAGAACAAATTTTTTCGCCCTTGATTCACTTTACTGCCTTGATGTTTAATGAAACTCTACTCTGAAATTATATTCACCTGTTGCCTTGACGAAGCTTGCAGTTTTTACGTGTATTGCAATCACTTCCTCTGCAGTGAAGAAGTGCTGCACACGTCAAGCCTTCGAGCAAAGTGCAAATAACTGTAAGATCATAAGGACATTCTGCCGATCAATGCAGAGAACGCGATCCAACTCACGCATGCCGAAACACACGGTCCTGCTGTATCAACAGAAAGTACCACATTGAAAGGGACACGATTCGATATTGATCAAAATTCAATTGATCCAAACTCTCCTAGTCACCAGCGTGAAATTAAAAAGCACCAGAAGACAAAAGCTTATTGAGCAATCTCAAAGCACTGCTAAGCACCAAACAAGACCCAACAAACAAATAAACTCTTCCCTTCTGAATTTTCATGGGAGCATCAACTGCAACTAACAAGGAAAAATTACTTTCTATTTAATCGTTCTCCACAAGCGACTTAATAAAAGAATTTGAATGCATTAACTATAATTTATGTACACCTTTTTATTTTTCTATAGATTTAGTAAGTAAACCCTTTCTGCATTTAATGTGCACCAAAATTTTTTTACCTACAATTTTTAAATATAATTATTTATTTTTCATTTTCATATGCATATTTTTATTTATATTACTTTTTTAAATTTATCTATCTCTACTTTTCCATTATTTCTGTTATATTTATTTATTATTGTATTTTCTCATTTTTACATTTGTCTAGTATTTTCATAGAATTTACTAATTTACTTATTTATTCTTTACGCGGAAAAAAAACTTGCTATCGTTTTAATAGTTTTTAAAAATATTTAGGTAAAACATTTATTACAAAAATCACTTTTTATTGATCCTGAAGAATATTTCTGAACAAATGTTATCGGCTTCGATTCAATTTACTGCCGTCATATTTAAAGAAACTATATTCTAAAATTATATGAGGCGTTTTTGTCTATTAAGACTCTTTTACAAGAGAGCTTTATTATTACTAATCAAACTTGGGTCAAAACCTCGAGCCTCTTGCGGAACCTTAAAAGCTTTGACCAAAAAAGAAATAAGGGAAGTAATGGTACCAATTGGCAATTTTTCCGCAGTGAGGAGAATTGAATTTAGGAAAAAGCGTTTTCCTCAGTAAAGCCAAATAGGTACATGACACGATCTCGATAAGCAACACACATATTATCTTCTAAACAGTTTATAAAATACAAAGCACTTTCCATTCGTAATCTAGAAGTGGGGTGATAAGGAAATGAGAAAAGAGACTTAGCCTAAAACGTTATCATGTTACCTTCCTGCCTACAGACTAAAATCTCCTCTCATTTATATTCTTTAACCTTGTTTTACAACAGATATACAGTTTCTTCATATCGAATACAATTTATATACATCGATAAAAAGTTTCACATAAAAATTATTTATATCTTTTGTAGTCAAAATTTTTCCATGCATTCCGTTTATAAGAAATCTGTATAAAATCTATCTATCAATCAATCTATGTCAAAAACAAAAGACCAGATCCCCACACCCAACAACTGGACCGATTTCGACAATTTTTATTTAATATGAAACTTCATGACCCCTAGATATGTGAACAATGGTCTCCTTCCACCCACCACCTCCTGATTTCGAGATATATCGTAAAATAAAACTTTGGCAGAGTCCCTCAGCTTTTACAACCGACAATTCGCCAATTCTTTGACCAAGTTTCAAGCAAAGCCAAAGGCTATTTATAACACCAGCAGACAGCTGGTCGCCGAAGGCGGCTATTATAAATTAATTTAGAAGTAAGCTGTCTCATCGATTCTTACTGTGATACAAATTCAAGGGAGACCACTAGGTTACTAGAGGAAAAAAGATACTTGACAATGAGACATTTATTATTCTTAGCTTCTGCTCTACGAATCCCTTTCATAGCTTGGAGCTAGGTTTCTGCTTTAAATTCAAATTATCATTGGATTTCCTATAGTGAACATGACCCCTAAATGGAAATCTTTAATTGTGAAACAGAAATTCAGCTGAAGAAATATGAAAAATGTGTCCAATTATCAATAAAAATTTAGTATTGCTTTCTATACAAAAAAAAATTGCAAAACAAATTTGCACATTACATACATAATTGTCTACTTCTTTAAATAAACTTCTTTGGTCATTTATTTTTTTTAAATCTGCTGGAAAACTAAAAAATAGCTAAGCATAATTTATTTTAGTAAGAAAATAATGAAAAATTTGCGATATTCCGGAACCTTCAAGTTGGATTTATAAGAGGTTCGACTGTGCATGTGGTTAAAAAATAAGAAAAATGAGTAACACTTTCAGAAGGGTGATGAGAAAACGGAGTAAAACTAATAGAAGGGTGATTAGTACCCCAATAGATTAGTGCCCGAAGAAGAGTAAAGTCTTAATCTGTTCAGTAATAAAGCATAAGTAACTGCATTTTAACCATATCACGGAATATGACAAAACCAGCTGAACATTATGAGCAACTTTGGTTTCAAAATGCAGAAGGCAATTTAAATTCAATGTTAAAGATTAGAAATATCTTCAAACGTATCCATCTCCTCAAGCCCGAATAATAATAAACCTATTATAGTTCTCTACGGGTCTATTTTAAAGGAGAAGAGAAGAATCAACTTGAAATTTAAGGTCTCTCCTATAGCGTATTTACCATACCAAGGACCACTTTGCTATGATTTTTGGAAATAATACTTCCTAAAGTAACTATTATAAAGGGGCCATTTTAAATAAGCACAGATGAGTAGAGCAGCAACAGTCTGAGAACACTCTCAGATTATTTGGGTTTATTTTATGTTCCTCCACAAAATTATTTGGCAACTGCTTGATGTACTTTCAGATATCTTCATAAACCTTCGAGGAGTTCGGCAACCCGCCAGATAGGGCCGAAAATCAAAATTCCGATCTCTCAGATCCCTGCGCTCAATGCCATAATTTTTTCTTTCATTTTACTATTTTTTGTTCACATGTTTTCAGTTGTTGTTTAATTCGAAATTGATTTGACACGATGAGCGAATTTACTCATCATGAGCGTTGTGAGAGAAATTGTGAACACATGTCTAAAATGGCGACGACTAATGCTAGAACTTTTTTCCTGATTTCACAATGGATTATACAAGGCATGATCTTTTCAATGCAGACGATTTGCAAGGAATCTTGGGAATTCGTCAGAATGTTGGTGAAAAAATAATAAAAGATGCAGCAATAAATTTGTTTTGGGTATTTAATTTAACAAATTTTATGTTGTAAGTTAAAAAAAAAGTGCATGTGATATCAGATATCGTCGCGTCCAACTTAAGCATAGAAAAGCCGAACCTGACGAAGGAGTAAAGTAATTGCTGTTTTGACTCAGTTACCGAGTTTAAGATCAAATATTCTTTAATTTGTGTCGAGTCAGACTGGCACATCAATGTAGGCAAAGGAATTAAGAAAAGCATTTCAGAAGAAAGGGATGCTCCAAGAAAGAGAGAGAAAAAGACGTTTGAAATGAATAAATATTGTTTTGTTTTCTTAAGAATTCTTAATTACCTAAACATAATTTTAACTAAAAGGAATTTGCTACTTACATGATTTCGTCCGGTATGCAGAAAAAATGAATGAATGTGCAATATTTGAAAATTTTGTCCTTTTTAAGGCATATTCCACACGCGTGCTGATATAAGTTTAATCAAAGATAACTATCCAACATCTGCTAATCATTTTATATTTCCTGGACGCTTGAATGGACAAATAATCTGAAATGAGTGATAACATAAACGTGTTCTATCTTCTTTCTGATAAAAGAGTAAATGTTTTTCATTTAAGTATTTCTGATTATTACCTTTTATGTTGCCATTTCAGCACGTGTAATTATTATCTTTAGGAATAATTATAGACACCTCGTGCCAAGTTTTTATCGTTCTCTAAAAATTGGAAAAATTAAGAGCTTTGTGATTTGTGTTTAATCTCTTTCATGTCCACTTGAGAGTTTAAACATAAACAAACACAGAGTGTTGATTACCTGAAACAATTGATGACTGAGGGAATTCGGATAAACGATCATTTACGAAAAACATTATCCGTGCCATGGTAGCAATTTAGAACAAAGAAACAATGATTTTAAACACAAAGCCTGTATATATATGTTTTCCACACGTTTTGCAAATGCATACCTAATTTAAATAAATTTAATAGTAAAAGAAGTCCAAAATTTTATTTAGCTCCAGAGCTGCGCCTCGCTTTTGTAGCTGAGACCGGGGCAGGTTTACATACATTTAAACTTTTATTTTTCTGTTTTAAGGATTTAAAGTATTGCTTTCATTTTCATTACCAATTAATTCGTTAGACATTAAGGCATGTAGTGTAAATTTTGAAATACTTTAAATTATATTTTTGTAATTATACCATTTTCTTTACCATGATGTCACCTGTGTAAACTTGCCCCATGACCGGGGCAAGTTGACACATCACCAAAAATGATTAAATTGAAGGCTTACCGTGAATAAAATACAACAAATTAAATACAAAGAAACCTAGTTTATTTCAAGAAGTACATAATAGATAATAAACAATTACGGTGAATCCTTATGATTTGTATAATCACTCCGACATTTTATACATTCAAAATATTTTGAATTGCCTTGGGTAATACAGCCCTCATGAACCCACCTCTTACATTCGGTGTGTTGTACCCACTGTTTGCCACATCTTGATTCTTTGTATGGATTTAAACAGTAAATACACCGACAATTTTCATCGTTATCAAAATCAAAAGTTTTCTTCTTTGTTTGTATCTTTTTACACTCAGAATTTCCAAAATTTTCTTTAACAAGTTTTTCCTTATTTTGAAATTTTTTATCCATACTGTTTTTTTCATTATTATAACGTGTTCTAGTGGAGCTCACTGACTGAGACATAAAATGATGGGCTGATGCTAATTTCCTCTTTATTGATTTCTCCTTCTATATTTGTAAAGCATTTTTTACAGGTATATCTGTAAGAATTGATGCTTGCCTTTTATTTCCTACCTCTGTTACTTCTTTTCTATGGCTCTTCTTTCTGAAATGGCCTCATCTCTTCAGGTGTTGGGAATGATTTTGTAATGCAAGTGCTATTTGTTCCAGTTATAAAAAAAATGGCGATGGTGCAAGTTTACACATGCATGTAAACTTGTCCCATCGCCTTTTTTTTTGGTATAACTCAGCAAATAAGTTTTATTCATAATAAAAATAACCAACTAAATAGTTTAAAATAACCACAAAAGAACAACCTAAGATGATAATCCATAATAAGTTACAATATTCAAAAAAGTACGAACTCTATTTAAGGTAATAAGTAAGGGTAAAAGTTTACTAAAATGGTAAAAAATAAGAAAAAATTGTCCACTTCACGATCCACTTTCAAGACTGAGTACAATCTTGCGACTATTAATGGAGGCCGAGAAACTTCTATTCAAACGATATGTCTTGCCCCCGACCAATTGTATGTGAAATATAAGCCTTGTGTAAACTTGCCCCTGAACCAAACTTTTCCCGGACTCCCCCGGATATTGCTTTTATTTATATTTTCTTTGGAAGCAGAACAAGTACTATAAAACAAACCTTTTTCCTTTTTTTCCTTAGTCGTGTTTCCTGGAATGCTCTTCCAGGTCCTGACTGAAGAAAACTGAGTATACATTTTGGAAGTCTTCCTCTCGTCCATTTCGGTCGAAAATTTGATGCTGATTGATAAGTTTAATGACAAGACCGCATACCAAATTTTATTAATATAAGTCGTAACGTATTTGAACAATCGCGTTCGAGCGCACAGGAATACACAGATAGACAGACGGGCATATCCCGTATACGTGTGTGATCCACATTTTGATGTAGGTGTACAAATTCTGATATGCTGAATTGCATTCATCAACCTATTTCCGTTTTCACTTTCTCGTATATGTGTGGCGACTCCTGACGTCATCAACCGTAACTGCGGAACTGATCTTTAGCTGCCTTATATCAGCGAGCAGAAGGAACTGTAGAGCAGTTTGATTCCGCCCATTGCAGTTCGCCACCTCTTCCTCTACAACTTTGCTCTTCTCTGATTGGCTCACTGGCTAGCTTTATATTCTGGCTCCTCCCTTGAACTTCTCAGTCTGTCACGACCTCCAGCTTCGTCCAGTCGATCTCTCGACATCATGAGTTCAACAACTAACTCATAACATCTGCACTCATCACGGCAATGTACTGACCGCCAGGGACTCCATCTTGTAAGGATAGGAGGTAGCCCCCCTGCGGGGGGCAGGTACTCCGTGGAATACATAATTATTGTAGAGCAGTTTCGTTCTGCACGCATTCCGGTGTCTGGAGCTGTGGTCATGCAGTTGCGATTCGTCTGTTTACTTCATTACGTTTGCATTTACTGCATCTATATTTAATCATGTTTTAACCTGACTTAAGTGTTAATCTAATTTACAGTTTTTCAAGCATCTTAATAAAAGAATTTGTTAAAACTCGAATGCTTTCCTGTGTCCCACCACGGTGCCTTCTTATTACGAGTAATTCTCGACGTGTTATACCCATTTGAACCCCAACATATGAAGTATACAAAGAGAAAGTATTGGAATCGTCAATAAACTTGACTTCGAGAGTTTGATGCATCGACATGTTTTAGACCTTCCTGAAACCGAAAAGCAGAATTTTGAAATTATGTTAGTCTGCGAATACGATAACTGAAAACAGTTTGAGCTAGATCGATGAAATTGGGTATGTGATCTTTGAACCATATTTGTAGATTTCTATAAAAGTTTGGACGAAATCTGTAAACGAGGCGTCTGTCTTCTTGTCTGTTTGTCTCTCCATGATCATGTGAACACGTTCACTCAAAAACTTAAACTTCTAGATAGATAAAATTTGGTACACCATCAAAATTTTGGACCACATCCGTCGAGGAGTAGACTGTCTGCCAGCCTATATATTAGCATTCATGTGAACACGATAACTCGAAAACGCAATGACTTAGATAATTAAAATTTGATGGGTTGTCTCCAAATTCCAATTGTAGATCTGTTTTAAATTTTGGTTTTAAGTGGTTTAAAAAAGGCGTTAAAATGGATAGTCGGTTTTCTTCGTTATACTATGATACACAAAACTCGCCTTATAGTGTAGTGGTGCCCACTTAGCGTATTTTACTCCAGCTTGTATTGTTGCCCTTTCGCCTTTGTTCTCTATCCGAGAGCAATATAAACTTGAGTACGCGGGGCGGTCCGGGCCTTGCCGAAAATTCACAATTTTTATGCGCGAGGGAGGTCGACACCTCTTTCAGGGAATATCTAGGGGAGATGCCTGTGTTTGAGTTATAGCATTCACTTTAACACGAGCTTACAGACAGATTTGGGTCATTCCCACGAAAAAGTTACAAATAGATAAAAAAAATCTTATTTTACAAAAGTATGTAAAACATCTTAAAAATTGCATGGCTGTTTCCATTTAAGCTTAATAAATATCATTATATAAGTAGACAAGTTTTCTATTTTATATTTCACTGTTTTTTTGTTTTAAAAATTCTAACCTGTCTACGACGGAGAAAAGACTTTTACGTTTCATACGAAAGCATAATTGACTAATTCTTGGGCAGATTTGGTACAGGTTTATTTGTTACAATTAAACAATACAATTAGTTACTGAAAACCAGGGCAAGAAAACTTCACATTTTAAAATAAATAGCACTTTTTAAATAATGGCATTGATTGTGCATTAGTTAAATAATATTTACAAACAATTTCAAATAAACGAAAGCCAACATTTTGGAGGAAAGTAAGATACTAAAATAAGGAATATTATATATTTATTTATAAATAAACAATCTAGTAAGTCTCATATCAAGTGTTTTCTACTTTCTTCTCTTCTGAATCCAAGCATGTGACTGCTGTGTCTTTTTATTTTTTTATATTCTCATTTTTTCTAAAAATAAATTTAGCTATTAAATTGTTTTTATACAGTATTAAAGCTTTAATATTATAAATAATTTATATGAATTGTTTATCTTAATTCTTTTCGATAATGTAATTTCAATTTCAATTTTTTTTAAATACAAAAGAAAATCACTAAATTTCATAAAAATTATCTAACAAAGAGCATTTGATTGATCGCACATGCACAGTAAAAACTATTTAGTACGAATACTCATATTTCCGGTAATATACAACGTATTTACTTCAGAGTTTAAAACAATACTTCTGTAACATATTATCAAGGGTTCTGCAAATTTCGAATAATTTGAATGAAACCTCTGCATGTTATAAGCAAAACACATGTGGAAAAATTTGGGACTTTTTAAAGAAACAGTTATATCTTCCCGAATATTTACGCTATGCTTACGAAAATGCATATAAATATTATGCACATTAAACCATAACCATTGATAAAAGTTACATATCGTTATCAGCTTTCTGTGAAACAGGATGGGTGAAACTCCATTTTCGCCTTCACCTCTTTCTGGTTGTCCCCCTATTTGCCCTCGTGACCGAATCTTCACTGTAATATGCATATGATACTCTATTGAATGTCAGACGATTCTCCAGAACTGATTTCGAAATATAGTTTTCGTATTAATTGCAAATTTCTCACATTTTACGAAATGTTCCTTAAATTTTGTATGGCAGTGTAAAGGTTGTTCAGTCTGGCCTGCTGGAAGGTTAATCAGCCCAGCCAGTTCTAAATTTTAATTTGACGACTGAAGTGTTGTTATTAGTTCTCAATAATTTTAATTAATCAGAAAAGAAATTATTTTGTGCTTTATAATCTATATGTTTTGCATAAATTCTTAAATCATCTGTATACCTATACATAATATAAGAGTTATTGTTAGTTTTTTTTCCAATAGTGGGGGTAAATATTTGCTAATCAATTTCTGGAAGGTCCACCTTGTGGTAAATCAGATCTATCAGTTTTTTTTAAATATTTTAATGTCTATCACTTTCTTTAGGCCAAAATCTTTTTGGTTTCTAATAAAATCTTTTCTATATCTACAATATCTATACTATTAAATGAATCTTGAAAGTCAAATGAATGCACTGAAAAAAATATTTATATCTTTAGTGCCATTTATACTTTTTAAATTATTGTTAATACTTACTGTATTATTTTGTTTTTTATGTGTTTTGTAGCCCCTTGTATATATTTTTGTAACATTTAACCCGTCCTTGTTAAGTAAGTTTGAGAACCATTAGTTACACTTCTAAACATTCAATTAATCTAAAATTTAATTAATTAAAAAATTTTCGAATTAACAAAGCAAAATTTCACCTAACTTTGCAGTTAAACTATTTTAATAGAAATATCATAGTAAATTGTAACGAAGAAAGTTCCTTCTATGGAGATAAAGCAATATATTTTTTTACTATAAAACAGCATGAGGCCTGTTAGTCTTATGTAAAAATATTTAATTCATGATATCTAATTTTACATATTTATTTTGTAACTGCAACGACGTAGTGCTTTGTCTAAAAAAGTGATCCCAAAAAACATAGTGATATCATTGGAACATAAATTGCCTGCTTGACGGCCAAATAATTAATAGAATTTAGGTTGGGATACTGGGGGAATCTGTGCCACACTACAACTACGGCAACAATTCCAGAGGCTTAATAAAAACAGTTTTTTAAAAACACACTTTTTTGAATATACTCAAAAGCATAAATAGTTTCATTTCAATTGTTTTCTATTTTTTAATCTCTAATTTGAATTTTGAAATCAATTCTTCTCTAATTCGCCACCAGGAGGCGCCATATGTATAGAACCAAAATTGAATTAAACTAATTCAATGATTAATCATTTATGAATAAAGTAAGGTATTGCATTGTCAACGAGCCCACATGTGATCAAAATTTCAGAACTCTATCACACCATGAAGTGAGTGAAAAGTCTCTTATAAAAATCCTTCTTTAACATAAAGCATGCCAATTTTAATAAAAGTGTACAAATACGCCGTTCAAATTAAAGAGAAGTCTTTTGCTTCAAATTTTTTAGATTAAATTTGAACACGCAGAAACTTTTAAGAGGACACAGTACACCAAAAATCGCCAAAATACCGATTTTTTATTCTTTTGGTTTATTTCAATTACCTTACTCTTTTAATCATTGTATAAAAATTTCAAAGTTGTATCTTGAATATTTTAGAAATTATATACATTTGTCTTAATGATGACAAATAAAAGAAATTCGAAATGACCATTTTATTCCCCAAGTAATTTTTTTCCTCACTTTCATGTTTTAAATATGCTACGATTTTATTCCCTATTTAATATAAGGCTTTCAAATATTTTTGTATATGTTTATCATCATACATATGATAAAACTTAGCATGAAATAAGAATTCAATATTTTAGTTTGAGCTCAAGAAAGATAAAAAAAACTAATATGCTGCTAAATTTCCTGGTTTTTTTCTCTTTGCACCATCTTATCTCTTTGGAAACAGAGTGAAGTTCGAATTTTAGAAAAAAACCAGTTGTTGGATAAAATGTAGCAGTGGAAACACGTGGGCCGAAGAACTCTTCCGAAGGGAAAATGTATCAACCATTCTTACCCTTCCTCTCTTTGGAATACATCTAACCAGAGATTTCAATTACAAATACTTATTTAATTGTTAAGTGCTTCATTACATCATTTAATAAGGTGAGTAACTGACTTCTCCTTTAAATAAAATTTATCTAGAATCGAATAAAATTCTATTAAGAGATGCGATTGTTAGTAATGGTGAAGCGCAAATGCATACGAAATGCCACATACAAGTAAAAAATCCATCAATAAAGAAAAGCTTCCTTAAGAAGGTAATTTATTTATTTTACAGAGTTGTAACTTTTGCTCCAAGCAAACTCTTAACATCGTTACTAGTGCTAGAACAAGAGAAGAAAATTAAATAGATTTACTTTCGAAAATATGAAAAAAATTACTAATATAATAGCTCAGATCTGTCTCTCACTGATCCGGTAACGCTGTGACGCCACCAACAATATAACTCGCGCAATAGCACTGCGAGAAGTTAAGCAGCATTATTTCATTGTTAGAGCACCTAAATTTCAGTAATTTTAAATTTAAAAGCGTAATTGTTATTTTATTTCATATTTAATAGAATTAAAATAGTGAAAAAAATTTGATATCGATTAATATAAAATTTATCTCGCTATGATCAATAGTTCCCGAGAAATTTTAAATTATATTAATCATATATTTCCAGTTAATTTCCGTTTTTGAATAGAAAGTAGTAAATTAGGTCAGTAGTGTATCATGCGAGTGATATAGTTTGGACGACACGATGCATCTGATTATTTAGTGCATTCGTGATGATATAATTTGATAATATTTTTCGGAAACGTTTGACAAGCAGATAAGTGCTTTGTTTTGATTAGAATTTCGAAAAAGAATTCCTTTGAAATTTTAACTTTTGACTCACATTTGACAAGCTGAGAATTTCATGGTTATTGAATTTTAATAAAATTGTTAAACAACGATAAATACTTCATACGGAATGTTGTTTTCCAAGAGGTTTTTTGAATAAAGATATATATAAATAAAAAATATTTCCTGTCATAAAACGTACTTTTATTTTGTTTTCAATCAATGTTAAACACTTTTCTCCCAAATATATCTATTTAAACACGTCAAATTTGACGAGAAATCTCTCGAATGAAGAGGCAATTTGCTCCCGTCATACCATGATGGGCGATTTTCTAGTATTTTAAAGAGACAGCAGAAACAAGGGAGAAACATTTGAACAAATAAAATGAGGAGGAAAAAAATCGAACTAGAAGCGGTTGTAAGACAGAAAGAATTTTTCAAGCTCCCTCAGCTTGATTTTGGCATTCTTGTCCAATTTAACAGACTTTGGAGGGATGTATCGGTGGAAAAAGGGTTCAAATCTTGAATTTCTTTTAAGAGTTCAAATCGTGAATCACGGTATCTTGGGAAATGAAAAAGGATGTGTGATATAGTTTCTTCCGCGTGGACACAAAATTCACAGTTAGGAGGAGAGACAATATTGAATCTATGTAGGAGCTTATTAGTAGGAAGCATATTAGTTCGAAATTCGCTTAAAGGAACATCATCTTTCCTTGTTTTGTTCATGAGTTTGTGATTTTTCTTTACTGTGTCAGATGTTTAAAGTCTTGAAAATATTTGCATGTTTTCCAGCAGCTTTCTTTTCTTTTCATTGTAGTTCTTTCTGATAGCGACTATGAGATCTTCTGCAGCAACAATTTGTCACTTTTCTGTGCTCTCATTTACTGATTTTACAAGTCAATCTGCTGCTTCGTTCGGTGCAATTCCCCTGTGAGCCGGGACACAGATCAGCGTAATTGACAAGGAATGATAAAAAGTGGAACGATAAATTTTATAGTTTATTTATCCAAAATAGTCAACACGAGCTTACATATAAGAGAAATTGATAGCTTTCTAAAGAATCACGATAGTGAATAGCCATTGCTCATTAAAATGAGATGACTGTATTCCGTGTTTAGTAAAAGTTGTGGAGGAGAATTCTTCAAAAGTTAAACCTTTATAAAACTTAGTAATCCCTGAAATTTAAATGTGAGTTTTTATTTTAACTAAAAAAAGAAGCAATCTAGTGCTTTCTATTCAAATTCAGGACGATTAAAACCTGGGATGACACGACTTCAGAAAATAAACATTTCAACTAGAAAGATAAGCATTCCTGAATTCAATTGATATTTCAGATTACCCAGCTAAACGTGTAATAAAGGGTCCCCGGGAATTGTTGGACACTTTTCAAAAATTAATTTAAAAACAATTAATATTGTTTAAACTACAATTTTTTTGAAAAAGAGAGAGCATTTAAAAAAGATTTTTTTTCAGATAGGGTAAGTGGAGAAGTGGTCATCTAATTAAACAGTTGAGTGTCAGTCATAGGTGACAGATTTCCATTCCCAAAAGCCGATGCGCGTTTTCTGGTTTCTTTTATTAGTTTTTCTTGAATATCTTGAACACTTTTTTGTTTCTATGCTACATGTGAAATGTTAGGAAATTCTGCATTTTAAGCTACGAAGCTTGCATCTTTTCTAAATAGTCTCTCGTACGTTTACTCTAAGATTCGAAGCATTCTTTCTTTAAGAATTTCACGTCATTTCTTTGAGCTAGGCACTTCACTTGACATCTATATTAGCAGCTTTTTAATCGGAATCGTATGACGTCGTCTATTCGATTCCCGCAGCTGATATGTAGATCTACTGATTATTAGCAGAGTATATATACTTATCTCTACTATGTCATTAAAAGGTACGGTCTGAAGGTCCTCTAAGCATTCTCTCCTCGGAGAGACTTCAGTGCCATGTAAGCTGTTGCTGTACCTATAAGATGTAGGGCAAGTATCAACCCTGTTAAAAGGAAATTTGGTGATTTGTAAATATGTTCTTAAATGTGGTCGTCTAAATAAATGTCTCTTTTAACTTATATGATTCGTCATTTCTGAAACAATAAGAAATGCTCTATCTCATAGAAATTCCACTGCAAAAGTCAGGACGCTTTTAGCTTATTATTCAGCAGCTCTTCATAACTAGTGTTATTCAAGCTGCCTGTTTCTACTACAAGGATTATAGCTGTTACGAGACTAACGAGTGATATAGGCAAACTCGCTTCTTATGCCTAACATGAATTAACAAATTAAAGAATGTAAAATTCCCTACAAATGTAACTTTTATTTTTCTTCCAGTTTCAATATTTTCGCAGATATTGGCTCTAAACAAATTTCTGATTCCCAGTGATTTATGACCCCCTGGACAATCGAAACGGCGTGCTACCTATCTGAAAAACTTTTTTAAAATACGCTCTAATTTAAAATAAATTCGAAGTTGAAACGTTATTAGGTTGATTTTTTAATTAATTTTTGAATATTGTCCAACAATTCCCGGAGACCCTGTATAACTTGGAAAGAAGAATTCTTCAAAAGCTAAAACATTAAAACATTAAATCTAGCTAATATTTTTTTTAACATTTTTGAATATGAATTATTTACTTATATGTAGAAATAGGATAATCTAAGACATTTGATTCAAACTGGTGCCATATCTAGGAAAGGAATCAGAAATCTGAATTATGCTAGCTGATCAAGTATACCTCATCAGTTCAGTTACCACGGAATTTTTAGGTGGAAAGACAAACTGCCTTGCTTCTTCTTCTATAAAGTAAACTTGTGTCCAATTTAAAAAAACATATTCTTTTTTAAAAATACAATGATCCTGAAAAATAGATACGAAGGGATATTATTGACATATTTTGATTATTGGTGCTTTTGTACTTCCTATAATTTGAAACGCTTGTGTTTTATGACCACGAAAGTTTAAAAAGTTTAGTATTACACCGATACGAATGTTTTTTTCACAAAAATTTGTAGAGAAACTCGTCGAATTATTTTCTGTGTTTTACGCTTTATTTAGTGCAACTAAATATTTTTCATAGAAACACAAAGAGCTATTCCCTCTTTTTCATTCTATCTATATTACGACTAAGCACTTTTTGCACACATATTAAGCATACCCAGATAACACGTAAGTTTGCAGCAAGTTTGATTTTGACTTGATATTACCTTGTCATGGCAAATTTCACGCGTCAAGCTTGAAATGAACTTGTGGCAAACGAACAATGCAGAATCGCCACCCCTCCTTGCAATGCAAGCTTTCTGTGAGTTTGCAAAACAAGCTTGCTGCAAAGATGATAGCACAAAGAGATAATTATCTTTGTCTCTGTTTTAAAAAAACATCCGATTTTTAATAGCATCTCCACCGCCCTTCTTTTTATTAATTCAATAAATCAATGATAATTTCTGAAAAAACTAACTTTTTTATAAAAAAAATGTTGAAACATTTTCCATCTTTTTACTAAATATAGAACTCGCACTTTAAAGAAAACTATATCGCCTTTTTCTTAATGTTGAAATTTTAACGTTTATAAACAAAATTAAATCTAAAAAACAGTCAATGTTTGTTGAACAATAATAACTAGACATTTTGTTCTATTTTGAAGTAATTACTTTTGAACTCTAATTTCATAATTTATTCTACTAGCAAAACGTAGTTATTAGCGAAAATCGCTCTCTCTTTGATTTCAAATCATGTTCTCAACACAAAATTTAAAAAATTAATGAAAGCAAGAAAAAAGTTTAAAATAAATCGTATGCGCGATGTATTAGCGAAATCTATCTTCTCCTCTCAAAGTTTATCTGGCCGAGTGGTTAAAGCGTTCTCTTTGGAAGCGGTAGGTCGCGAGTTGTAATCCGAGTTTTTTTTTCGTAATCTGTTTTTGGTATGTTTGCAATGAGTTTGACGCTGCAAGCTTGCTGCAAGTTCGTCGCGTGGTGACTTCGTCGCTTGTGCAAGCTTGATTCAAGCTTGCAGTCTTGTCGTGTCAACATTACTGCAAGCTTGCAGTCTTGTCTTGTCAACCTTACTGCAAGCTTGCAGTCTTGTCGTGTAAACCTTACTGCAAGCTTGCAGATTTGCAGTGCAAGCTTGCTGAAAGTTTGATACAAACTAAAATTGCTCTCTGGGTAGGACCGAAAAAAATTATTTGCTTCTTTATTTTTCTTCCCGTATTTAGT
The DNA here is from genome assembly GCA_013235015.1 of Araneus ventricosus. Lineage (NCBI taxonomy): Eukaryota > Metazoa > Arthropoda > Arachnida > Araneae > Araneidae > Araneus > Araneus ventricosus. Next base: position 2,247 of record BGPR01018079.1, on the reverse strand, counting down.
GTAACTAACTAGTTTTTCCCATAATATTCATAGAAATACAACGAAGGATTCTCGCCTAGCCATTCTGTATTAATTATGACTAAGCATTTTTTACATAATAAGTATAGAAAATTAACAAGAGACATTCTATTTTTATGCCGAATTTCGTGTAACCAAATACTTTTCCACAAAATATTCATGGATAAACAACGAGAAATTCTTGCGTATTCACTATGTATTTATAAGGACTATGTATATATACAAACAGAAGTAGTGATAGTCTCTTTTTCATGTTGTGCATTATAAGTTAATTAAAAAGGATATTCACCCCTTTCCTTATCATTTTCAGTGAAAACTCACTACAACAGAAATTTCACATTTCCCAGAATAGTGACAACTTTCTAGTGTTCCCAGTTGGTAAGATGGAAGTTAAATCAATTATTTCAAATGTATATATTATGATATCTTATAATTTATTATAATCGTGGATGTTTTTAAATATATCTACCGATTTTTAGAAATTTTGGATCATCTTTCTATTTAACATGAATTTCCAAGTTCATTAGTTTGGAAAAACGTCATTATTATAACTTTCTGCACATGGCCTATTTTTTGTCTCAAATACGATTTCAGTATTAAAAAAATCAAGCCACTTTGCAATCATAAATAACAGTTCTTTCAAATAAAACTGTCTAAAATTTTATTTTTTATATGAATTTCATCTCGTTTGCCCCAAATGACAACTATGGCCTATAAACAGCTAAATCCTGCATTTATGATGGCTATACGACTGTGACAATTCATTTTAAAACACTCAACATGTGGTTCTCGATTTCAATGCTGTATGTATCTTAAGCTTAGCGAAACGTAAAGCTAAAGAGTTGGGAGTTAGATAAATTCCGAAATTTGAAGTACAATAAAACTATAAATAATGAACGCTTTTTGTTATGTGGTTTTTAGGCAAGGAATATGGAAGTTATTGCTTAAACCCATTGATTCTTAATATAATTAAAAAAATTCTAAATAAGACAGTCGACGATTTGTACGGAATTGAATGAATAAGAGAAATCTTACTTCTAATTACAAAATACCAGTAAGTTGAAAGAAACATTTCACTTTGTTTATCTAATTAGAATATGACGAAGTCAAATGTTTTTGAGAACATTTAGAAAACTATTTTATAAGGTAGTTAATGTGTACAAAGATATTTTTATCATAAATAATATTTTGTCAATTAATTTTTAACTGAATTAATCATATATCACATGTTTAATAGATCCTGAATGGACATAGATATATTTTAATAATGTTTTTTATATGTTTGTTTCTTTTGTGTTTGTAGATATAAGCTTATTTCTATTTAAATACGGATTGTTCTATATATGCGATCAGTGAGGGCGTTAAAGAGCCGCTATTTAACGTTATTTCGTCTGTTGGCAGGCTGAAAACTAAAAACACTTTTAAATATATTTGTGACATTTGCACCCCTGACGAGCAATATACCATGATTTCGTCCATAAAATCTTTGAGTTTCTTCTTGTAGTTTGGGTTTTTGTTCGCCTGTGTGAGTGTCCATTTGACATAACATTTATCTCATTATGGGAATTTAAATTAAACCAGGAGATTCAGAATCATATAACAAGAATTTTAAAAATGGTCTAGAACTGCCTGGAACATTAATTATCAAGAAATAAAATTTTAAATTTAAATACAAATCATTCGATAAAATTACCATGGCTTGGACTCCAACCACGGACAAATAGGTTTACAGTCTGGCATTCTGCCAACTGACCTACGATGATCACTGGCTGGGTAGCTTTGTGCGACATTAGTTATTGTTTCAGTTTTTTTATGTTTTGTTATAGATCAAGTAACTGTGTACATGTGTGTGCAAATAAATTGTAAACTTTGTTATTTTAATAACTAGGAACGTTTAATTTCAGCATTGCTTTTTGAAGCAGTGAACCTTTATTAAGAAGCTGTGCTTTCTTATTTTTTAACAGAACTGATCCGTACCATAAGTTGGTGTTTTGCTGAGGTGCCGGGTTTTTTGTAGAGCCTACCATTGGTTGTCCAAGGTTCCATCACCAACTATAGTTTATTTTGCTTTAGTTTAAATTAAAGCTGTAATGCATCACTGACGTTCTTCGGAACCGTCAGTGGCCGAAATTTGTTTTGTTCGTAAGGAAAGATAAATTAAATCTCTCATCTTTTCTGTTAGAATAGGTGTTAAAGATATGCATTTAATTTTCTGATATTTTGATTTTA
>BGPR01018078.1:0-28869 GCA_013235015.1 Araneus ventricosus | reverse complement strand
ATATATATATATATATATATATATATATATATATATATATATATAAAACAACATACCAGTTCATTAATCTTTTAAAAAAAACATAAATTAAAAAAAATTATTCAAACATGTAGCAATTATTTAAAAAATATTTGTGCACGCACGCACAAACATTGCCTTTTATAAGTATAGATCATAGTTTAAACTGCACTATGTAGATGTTTGTATTTCTTTTGGAACATTTATATGTATTACTTATCTTACATTTGAACATTATTGCAATATAAAAACTTTGTTGTCTCCAACACTATTTATTTTTCTCCAATATTAAAATGAAACTCACTGCATTTTACTATGTTCTTTCTTTGTGAACATAATCCTTTCACAATATTTATTTTAATTTATAAAAAAGGAGCATCTCATACTTTGCATTTTATTGTTTTGCTCATTAGATATTTATTTAAAATCTAATTTGCTTGTGTTCCCAAATCACTATTTAAAGATACATGAACAATTTTATTTCATTAAAGCAGATTAACTTGATATTTAAAATAAAGTGATTTAAATCAGTGATTTTTTGTAAAAAAATCAGTTGATTTAAATCGCCGCAACCCTGTTTAAGATAGTAAAAACATATATTAAAACAAATAATAACTCATCGCAACATTGTTATTTAACTTTTTTTATTTAACATTTTATTGACTGAAGAAAACGAAAATTGGCCATGGACAGGTAATTATTAGAATGAACATATTTATATTTTCATGGGATGAGGGATGTTCTCAAAGTGTTAAATGGCTAAAGTAACAATAATTCCTCATCAGATGGACTGCATTTGAACTTGTGGACTTCATGCTACGGATTGTGGTCACTGCCTATGTGACAACAACTACTGCACGTGCATCCCTTTCACACAAGGCCAAGCAGCAACACCGCCATATACACACAAATAGCAAAAACACAGCGACTGCCGCTCCAATTGCAATAGGCAGAGTAGCAGGATCAGCCATTATTTCCAACTGTATGGTTTCGAAGTAGTTGAACCTAATGAAAAAAATAAATCATTAAAATATTAGGTAATAATTATTCAGAATAAAAACTGACTTTCATTACTGTACCGAAAAGTAGAAATTTGTCATTTTATTTATTTTGTAATTTTTCATTGTTATAAATATTATGGAATCTTGAAATAAATTTTTATTAAATCCACTATCAGGAGACGCCTCTCGTATGAAATCAAAATTTCATAAAAAAAATTAATCAGTAACTGATAGCAGACATGACACAGGCTTGGAACAAAAAAAGCTGAACTTCGTAAATAGTGAATCGTGTCAAACATAAATACCGAAAAGTTAAATAAGTGTAATTAATCTAACAATAAAATAAATAAATTTATACAAAAAATTGCTTAAGATATTAAAAATATTGTAGAATTATTATATAATAAAAAATTAAGATTCATAAAATCCGTTGCCGAAAAAGCTGAAATCCGCGTTTCCGCGGAAATGTGTCATGTCTGTGATAATTAAGCTCTGACAATATCAAAATAGTGATATATCACCAGGAATACACGAAGGTGCAAAATTTTAAATCTCGAAAAGAACTGGAGGTGAGTGAAAAATCGATTAAAAATTCTATCTTTACAAACCTCAAACAAATCAAGTTAAATTAAAGCGTGTGAAAATTACTCGATAATTATTCAGAAAGCTATCTTTCACGGCAGCATCGACACCGCATCATTTCTGTCGGAACTTACCTACCTGCCGAAAAGAATAACCCCTATCAGTGGCGAATATAAAATTCGGGGGAGGGGGGTTGAGGTCATATATATTTTTGTATCGTCATGACGAATGTCAAACCTTATGGCTTATGTAAACCAAAATACTTAAACTCTACAGACTTTACTCACCTGACAATGAGAAACAAAAAGAACAATACAAAACTTTCGATAAGATAATAAACCAGCGGGAGTGTTCTCCCCTAAACTTTCTCGTATTCCTCCCCCAAAAGGTGCCGTTTCTCCTTCCTCCGCGTGGCTAAAAATATTGGAACCTACTGTTATCCAGAATCCAATGACTATCAGAAGGTTTTTCATTATAGTGATTGAAAAATATCTAGGTAAAGAATTCAAGAAGATGCGTACCGATTAAAACGCATCTATCGCACACTTCCAGGTTTCATTCTTGCCGTCTCAAGGACAAACTGACGTATCGCTGCTTTCGCGAGCACAGACGATTTCTTCCGTACGCATGCGCGTGGAGATACCGGATTGGTTTTAATGGTAAATTATACAGAGCGACAGACAGTCAACCCCTTGACGGATTTGGCCCAAAATTTTATACGGACCTACATTTATGACGATAAAACTGTGTACCAAATTTTATCCATCTAGCTATCTAGTTTTTGAGTTATAGTGTTCGCATGACTTCGGACATACAGACAGACAGACTTCCCGTGGACGGATTTTGTCCAAAATTTGATAGAAACCTACAAATTAAGTTTAAAGACCACGTACCAAATTTCATCCCCGTAGCTCTCATAGTTTTCGAGTTATCGTGTTCACAGACACAATTCCAAAATTGTGTTTTTCGGACTCGGGGAGGTCTAAAACGTGGAGATTCGTCAAAATATCGAGTTCGAATATTTTGACGATTACAATACTTTCTCTTTGTATACTTCGTATACGAGAAAGTAAAAAGGGACACCTAGAGGAACTGGTGTAAAAACGGTCACTGGTGTAAATATGGGCACCCCTCCCAAAGTAGCTATGGGAGGTGCTAAAGACTGGCCTCCAGGACTGTAGATGGTGCTACTTGTTGGTATAAGATAGCAGAGAACAGTTGAAACCATTCTTTCAAGTAGTGTGGATGCAGCGTGAGTTATTGAGCGAATTGGTGTTGTACTAGACTGCAAACTTTTGACTGGTATGTGAAATCGTTTTCTTTTCATGTTCTTATGGTTAGTTTAAAATAATTTTACAGTGATATCCGGAAAGCAGAGATCCTAAGCTACTTTTAGAAGCACTCCTTTAGTCACACACGCGTTTTGGTTACATGTGATAGCGGCCATCTTTCTTAGGTTTGGTTGGTGTAAATATGGGCACCCTTTCAATGCCAATTCGTGAGGCTGCTGAAACACCGAAATGTTCCCCGGGAACTTCAAAGACAGTTTCTCCGTTCGACATATCTCCTGTCCCCAACATTAAGAAGAGAAGCACTACTCGTGGACGCAAAGCAACAAGGTCCAGCCTCATCACTGGATCACCATACAAGGATCAGTTGACCAAGTCTCTTGAGAAAAGTGCTCCCAAGAAGACGTCCTTGAGTGTTCCTGGGGTAAGAAACCGGCCAGGGGGCAGGGGTGGGAAGACCAGGGGCCTTCAAAAAAAGAAAATTCGACCCACGAAACGATACGATTCATCATCGGACTCATCAGACTACTATGATCCTCCCCTTGTGGACAGCGATGATGATATCAACCTGGATATCAACGATGGGGATAAACCAGACTCGAAGATGGCAACTTGCATCTTTTGTGATGGAAAGTTCTCTGAAGACACTCGCGGGGAAGTGTGGGTTAAATGTGTTATGTGCCAAATGTTGGCACACTTAGATTGTGCCGGGGCTGAAACAGCCAGTTTGCGATTTCTGTAAATAAATTTTTTTCTGTAATCAATAAATTCTCTACTGTTTTGTATTGTTTATCCTGTTTTAAAACATTTTAAACTAATTTTTGCGACTCTTTTGGAGAGGGCCCATATTTGCACCCCATTTTTCTGGTGCTTTTTTAAAAGCTTTTCGTAAATCTTCGTTTTCGAATTGAAATAATTGGTATTAATCATTGTTTTGCCTCCTATCATTTAGTAAACTTGTAATAGTTGTGAATGAAGGCCAAAAATTCAGAAGTTTTCAAAATGAAAGTAACTTTAAGTCAAAAACAAAAGAGGGGGCCCATATTTACACCTTTTCCTCTACTAATTTTTAGGTAATGTTATGTGTATTCAAGAAATCCCACATTTCTTCAGTTTTAATTTGTAAATGAAAAGAACAGGAATGAACAGCATGAAAATAAATAATTTATGTGGTCTTGTATTATTCTGAAAAACAAATTTTTACTTCAATATATTTGTGTTGATTTAAAATAAGAATGAAATTCTTGGCAGGAATTCCTAAAATTTACTTTGGTAATTAATATTCTTTTAAAAATTGCGACATACAACTGAGATTTTCGTTCATACACTACTTATTCATAAGAGAAAAGACCACTGAAATTATTAGCGTGAAAGTTTTTGAACCATTCCACCCAACGATTTTCGGGTGAAACATTCCCAGTGTTCAATTTCGTCATTTTTTCCATAATCATATAGTTAGAAATAAGTGCGAGTTAGCAGACTTCTGACAGACTTCCATATATATGAGACATATAGCATATACCCCGTCATCTCCGCGCGACTAGACACTACCTTCGGATTTTTTGATTTCTCGTATACGAAGTATACAAAGAGAAAGTATTGTAATCGTCAAAAAATTCGAACTCCAGATTTTGAGGAATCTCCACATTTCAGACCTCCCTCAGTCCGAAAAACACAATTTTGGAATTATGTCTGTCTGTGAACACGATAACTCGAAAACTACTAGAGCTAGAGGGATGAAATTTGGTATGTGATTTTTACACATAATTTGTAGGCCTCTATCAAATTTTGGACAAACTCCGTCCACGGGAAGTCTGCCTGTCTGTCAGCGGTCATGTGAACACTGTAACTTAAAAATTTGAATAGCTAGATGGATAAAATTTGGTAAACAGTTTTATCATCATGATTTTAGGTCCGTATCAAAGTTTGGACCAAATCCGTCGAAGGGTTGATTGTCTGTCGGACTGTATAATCGCATACTTATAAAAATTATATCTCCTAAACCCTTTGGCTTAGATAAATAAAAATTGGTATGGCGGTTGCTAACATTAATTATATATCTGTACCCAAATTTCCTTTCAATCGGTTCGAAAAGGCGTTCAAATTGCATATTCAATTTTTTAACTTGCTTACTGGAAGTAATCTCTGAGCATGCGCAAGCTATTCAACGATAGTGAACGAGGTCATTTTCTCCTGTTTTCTTTTCGCTCGCGCACGCCCTCGCATTAGCGGAGCTTGCTAGAGTGTGATAGAAAATAAATATTGCTAAGTTTTAATACATAAACATCTCTTTGAATTTGATTCTTCACCTAAATGTTTTACAACCACTATAATCTACAATGAAAAACCTTCTGATAGTCATTGCACCCTTTTTTACTTTCTCGTATACGAAGTATACAAAGAGAAAGTATTGTAATCGTCAAAAAATTCGAACTCGAGATTTTGACGGATCTCCACGCTTTAGACCTCCCTGATTGCGAAAAACACAATTTTGGAATTATGTCTGTCTGTGTGTGTGTCTGTATGTGTGTCTGTGTGTGTGTCTGTGAACACGATAACTCGAAAACTATTAGAGCTACGGGGATGAAATTTGGTATGTGGTCTTTAAACATAATTTGTAGGTTTCTATCAAATTTTGGACAAAATCCGTGTACGGGAAGTCTGTCTGTCTGTCTGTATGTTCGGGGTCATGCGAATGCTATAACTCAAAAACTTGAAAAGCCAGATGGATAAAATTTTATACGCAGTTTTATCGTCATGAATGTAGGTCCGTATAAAATTTTGGACCAAATCCGTCAAAGGGTTGACTGTCTGTCGGTCTGTATAATCGCATACTTGTTCAGTTTTGAAACTAACTCCCTGCGCATGCCTACTAGTGGCAATGCCTGTTCAAGGAAGGGACGCTCCGAAACTTGGCAGTTTGCCAAAAACAAATTCTGGAGTGATTTTGTAAGGAAGCAAACATTTAGGGAGTCTCGCCAGGTCCTGTTGCACAAAAGAATGAGCAGAGGATTTGAATTTGTTTTGATCCTTCAAACCACGCGTGGTTCCAACTTTGGTTTACTTGCGACGGAAGTTTATTTGACGTCTTTTATTATTCTAGTTTTCTCTACATGTGTTAGGAGTATACGAGAAAGTTTAGGGGAGACCACTCCCGCTGGTTGAAATAGATAACGTGTGTTGTTCTTTTTCTGAAAACATTTCGGCGTCCCGAAGCTGTACTTGGGGACAACGGGACAGGCTACCTAAAAACGAGACTGCCCCGTTCAAAACGGGACGTATGGTCACATTAGTCATTAGCCAACTACTGATGCAACAATTTTCCCCTTAATTTGTTAATTTATTGATGGAATATTTTTATGGAATGGAAAAACTAATTTAATTTAATACGGAATGAAAAATTATGCGGTATTTCCAGAAATCAAGGCGTAAATTATTGATGCTCACTGAAGAAAATTTAAGCACCATTTTAAATTTATAAACGAATAATCAAATGAAGATTGACATACATTTCTGAACCTATACAATTTTCTGCTCTTAAAATAAAGATCAACGCACCTTAAAACTTCATCCACTCGGAAGCGTTTTTCGAAAAACAAAAATACGCGACCCTCCTACGAAAGAAAAATTATTCAAGACTCCAAGTGTTAGTGTTGGAAACAAAATTTAAACACATTAAAGTGAAACTTCATAAGTAGTCTGCATGTTATAGAGATCCAATTAAAGCGAAATTTCATAAATAGTTTCCACGTTATAGAAATCCAATCTCGTGATAGATTTTCTTCAAATTTTACTCACGAATACTGTGAAGATAAATGAAGTTTTCAGTGACAGTTAATTAAACATTCATTAACCCTTTGCGGACAGGTACGGCGTATAATGTGTTCACCGATTTCGAGAGTGAGGTGTAGGAACTCCAGTTAATGAAGAGAGGCTAAAATTAGGGCACAAATGTGTGTATTATCCATCCATTCAAACCCCTACTCTTATTACACTATAAAAAATGAAGTTTCATGTAATTAAATAAGGACAGAATTGGAAAAAATGGGATGACGTATAAAGTGCGCCAACCTGATGCGAGTGTTCTAAAAAGTTACCTGTCAGCAAAGGGTTAATTAAAAACTATGTTATTTATTAAATAAAAACTATGTTACTGAAACGATTATTTGATCTTCGTTTTGACATTCTTATTGACCAGGAAAAACAAGACGTGTTCACTTATTACGAAATAACAGACATGATGTCAGACGGACATTACTACCCAACAAACTGTATGATGTCAGATGGACATCAAGAGGATTAATATTTAGTTTTATTAACCCTAGACACCAGCTACATTTGTTTATATTCATTCCATATGTAATCGTTTGAGTCATTAAACTCATTGTTAGATTTAGTGACTGTTCAATTGTGTCCCCTTTTATATTTTATTGATGTTCCGTTCCTTTATTTCGAGATATTATTTGGATCTTTAAAAAGTATGAGATTGAGATGTGATATATTTTTCCGTATTTACTGGAATTTCTAAATTATTTCCCCTGTCAAATTTTTCGCATGAAATCTTAAGATCACAGACTGATTTACAAGTTATAAAAGTTACAAGCAAGCCATCATACAACTGATATTCTAATAGTTTGTTGCTATAGCAAAAAACAATTTAAAAAAAACAGAGAAATTAAAATTTCCTAAAAAGAAGGAACTCTCCATAATTTTTCCATGAAAGAAACTAATACCACTCATGCTAAATTTTAAAGCTTCGAATCAATTTTTTTTTATTTTAGCATAGAATATAAGGGAGAGTCAAAGAATTTGCACCACTTGATTTTAAATTACACAGTGATACAGTAGTAATTTTAATGAAAGACAACTAGTAGAATTTTTTATAGTTAATTTATCATTAGAACAATGCAATTAACTTTTATGAAATACATTAAAAATTAGAAAAAAAACAGATAATAAAACTCATATCATCGGTAGGATTGCCATAATTACCAAGCACTGATACGGGACATTTAAGTGCTAAATAAATAAAACAAGAAAAAATGGGCATGTAATGGTTTGTTTTACTCTGAAAAAAAATCAATAAAGTTTAAGCAATCTAATAAAATGAACACGTAGAATAATAAAAAAGATGTAAGGCTTGTCCTTTTTAGCCCAGTCATATTTTAAAGTTGAGTTTAGTTTCTTAAATATATAATTTTCCTCTCTCACATAATTATAAAATTGGAAGCAAGTCGTTTTAAAATTATAATAAATCAAAATTTCTTAACTTCTCTCCAATTGTCTCAAAACGGGACCAAAAAGGGACAAATAGAAACACGGGACTGAGCAAATGAAATGCGGTGAAAATCCCGTATATATGGGACGCATGGCAACCCTAGTCATCGGTCCAATGAAAGAAACCGGTTGAATAAGTTGGACCTCTGGATTGCATAATTAAAGTAAAAACATTCTTTGATTATCCAATTCACACCAGCACAAAATGGAGGCACTGAAGTGTGACATTTTATGCACTGTATAAGTTCTTCTTCTTCCTTTGTTTCCACATACAATAAAATCACGTAGCCTTAGTTTTTGCTCTTTTTGGGCAAATGTTTCATGCCCTTAATGTCTCTTTATTGTGTTTTTCGCTTTAGCTTGTTCCAATTCCAATTTATGAGGTCTACTAGTAATTATAAATGCTTTTTGTGCTGATCTTTTAATTCTTGGGTCTTGGCAGTGGTTTTCGTTTTGGTGGAGGTGAAATATCGTACGAAGAACATCCTGAAAAGTTTTTTTGTTCTTTTTTCATTGATTTTAATTAAAAAGTTATTATTCTTTTAAATTTAAGCATTTATTTACGGAATTGCAATTAATTTTAAATTGCACCTACATTACAATGTCGACAAGATTAATTGCAATATTTTTGAGAGAAAAGAAAACTTTAAGCCCACTCTGTCTTAGATCGTTGCGCTATATGAATTATTTTATTTATTTATTACTAGCCGCATTCGGCGACCAGTTGTTTCGCCTAGAATAATGGTTGATTATTTCAATTAAGTATCTTATCCATGGTTTGATTTTCATGATTTTCTTTGTAAAATAGTCATAACTGTTACAGACATTTAATCTTTACCGTGAAACTAATTATGACTAATTATAACTACGGTCATTAACGCAATCAAATATTGATAGAACAACTTAAAATAATTTATTATTTGTTATTTGCAAGCAACTATTGTTGTAAACTTTTTCACTTAATAATTTAAAAAATTTAAATTTCAATCGAGTTTAACGAAAGAAAGAGACAAAGGATCATATTATATAAGAAAAATCTGATACTTCGCATAGCTCGAGCCTAATTAGTCTGATTTCATAAGATAGATATAAGAATGGAAGAGAAGCGTGCAAATAAATATTTGTTGAAACAATAAAAACTGTTTGAATTTCATTCTGACAATCAAAAGTATCGTTGTAAATTATGCATAAAAATATATTTAAAAATTCATTCAAATTAGAGAAAAAAAATTGTACAGGAACTTAATCTATATCATTGAAAAGTTAATTTTTTGCATAATCATATGGTGTAAAAATAATTCTTGTGATGCAATATTTTCGAAAGTTATTAAAGAAAGACGTCAAAAGTTTGCTTAATTTTTAATTAATTAAAATTCTAATTAGAATTTTCGGAAAGGGCTCCGAGGTGCATATTCCCATCCTTCAAATTATGTTTTTGTCCCACCCTTCAAAGTATGCTTTTGCCAAATTTCGTAGCTCTAGGTCGAGCTATTTGCCCTGTAGATCGCCAACAAACAGACACACACACATTCTCCTTTATTATTAGTAGAGATTATTATATTAATTATTATATTCCAATTTCAAAAGACAAATAAATATCAAATTGATAAAGGTTAACTTATTTTGAGTCAACACATCACGTCACAGCAAATCTTTACATGTTTTAGAGACTTAAAGAATGATTTTAAAATTAATAGAAAATTAATTATTAGAAAATTAATAATAGAAAATTAATTAGTTAACTTACTGTTCGTAAACGCTGTGATTGGACTTGATATATTTATCCACACGCCAACGCAATATTTCAAGAAACTCGCCCAAGAATTCAGTGCAATGTTTTATATGCGTAAAATAGTTTCTAAACCACAAACGAAATCAGACTAAATTCTGTCGTTTATTGTGCGAGAAGTAATAAACAATTTTACGTTCGAAACGACCAAACGATAAAATCAAGTTTGATGAATTGAAAAATCCAAACATAAAGAAATTAGTTTTGAAAGAATTAATTTAATAACAAAAGTAAAATAATGCTACCAATTTTAACATTACTTGAAGCTTCTAAATATGGAAGTGCTTTCTGGTTTGTTTATTTGCCTTTGATATGTACTTCCGGTGTAATGCTAAGTCAATGGATCTTCAAAGCGGAAGTCCGACATACAAGCAGATCAAGTCAAGGTTTTTAATATAAGTAAACAAACCAGAAAACTCTTCCATAGAAGTGCATATCATATAAATAATTATTCCAGGAAATATTCTCAAATTTTTAATTCAATTTTACATATTAAATACAAACATCTAAAATTTTGTAAATTGTAACAATTTCAGAATTTTTATGGACGAGTGTCTCTGTTTTGATTATTTACATTAAAAACCTGGACTTCAGCTTTGAAGAAAAAGAATATAGAGGCCTTTCTCGGAGGGTGCCATTTTTTTCTCTTAATCGAATCAGATCGGCAATAATTTTTTAGCCCGTCTTTTGATGGCAATTTTCATCTCTTTTTTGATTACGGATTAAAAAGAACTTTGGAATGAATAGGGGATAATAGCCTTTGTTGCGAAAATCCCCAAAAAACCCCAATAAAATCAAATCAAGCTTTGAAGATTCCATTGGCTTAGTATTACACCGGAATCACGTGGTTACCACATTTTAATGTGAATAAACAAAACAGAAAACTAGTCCATTTGTAGCAAACGACTATTTTGAATTCAGCATTCATATGATAAAATTATATGTTAAAGTTTCGTAAGCTTTTTCAAATGATGTCTGAAAATAATAGTTCCCTTCACTGGAGCGGTCGAATCAAAACAACTCTGTGTGGTGCAACCTAGGCAACCTTTGGACAACAACAACAAAAAAGTTCTACTGAACTTATTTTTAAATTATTATAGTAAATTGCAGCCAAAGAAATGTTCTATCTGAGGATATGATAACATAATTTCCTACTTATTTTGGAACAGCTTAAGATCTCTTCGACTTTTGTTAAAATAATCAATTGACGATATCTAAATTTAAATACTTGTTCTTTAATTTAATACAACATAATTTGCATATTTAATGGCCCATTCTTTTATAGAATTGAAGTTATGCTACCGGTCCAATCTAGGGTCCTCCAGGCCCAAATTTGGCGTCTCTCCCCTATTTTGCTAATTAGTTAGGTTAAAGTGGCATTTCCTAGCACATTCTTGACAACTGGATAACGTAGCAGAAGTTGTCCTCATTTTAGCCGTAGGGTAGATGCTCCAGTTTTGGCCACAATAAGAAAAAAATTGAAATAGAAATTTCACAGTGGATGACTGTTAAAAGCACATTAAATCATACTTGTACTATTCTTTAGCAAATTTTATTGGCTTTCTACTAGTTATAAAATTATTCTGAAGAATATTTTAGATTTTGAGTTACGAATTTTTAAATAAATTAACCCAATTTGCACCAGTTTTGACCACATTAATATGATATTTTTAAGAGATATTTTAATGAATTTTCAGCAAAAATAAATCATTTTTATGCAATATGTATTTTAGTTCATTATTTTCTGTTATTTTAAATGTGATTTTTTTATGAATTTATAAAGATATGTAATAAAATTTTCCTAAGCTGATTTTAGTTACAGATTTCAATTTTAAAAGGAAAGAAACAGGAATGCAGAAAACACTAATTTAATTTGTTTGATAAAATACAAACTGTATATACTCACATAACTTTTTTTTGATAAAATATGAAACAAAAAATGGGGAGAGGAATAAACTTACATTGAAAATACTTAAAGCGCAGGTTTTTTTTAAATCTTAGAAATCAAGAATTTGTAGTAATATACTCACTAACAATATCCACAAATATATATTTTTATAATTTTTAATTGCAACATTAATCAAATTCATCAGAATCATTTTTAAAATTAGAGCAATCCATGCACATAGAAGAATATTCCTCATCACTCGAGTCAGGTTCCTCAAGTTGTAGTTTTCCAACATAAATGTGAGGTAAACATTCAAAAATGGAGATGTTTCTGACATTCCATTTCGCACGACTTTAACTGCATTTGTAACTTTAGATGGCGAGTAGCAAAATCTTTTCATGGAAATGCTACCTGCCTTCTTATTTTTTGATTCTAGTCATTACTATGTAAAATGAAAACAAAACTAAATCAGTTACTTTTATTTTAGAAACAAAACTAAATCAGTTACTTTTATTTCAGAAATATAACTACATCATTTACTTTTTATTTTAGAAACAAAACTAAATCAGTTGCTTTTATTTTAGAAACAAAAACTAAATTATTTGATTTTATTTCATCCAGATATTCTTAAATTTATGCAATGGCTTAAAATACAATGATGAAGCATGTGGCCAAAACTGGGAAACTACATGTTCCACTTTTGGCCACTTGCATGGCTAAAACTGGCACATTAGTAAATTTAAAGTAGCAGTTTTGGCCACCACCCATTTAATCTTATAAATAATTAATTTTGATATGAAATCAAAATATAAGGAAAGCTTAACTCATAAACCCTAAGGGTAATCAGTTTTAGATTAATCGTTTAATTCTGAGAGACTGATGATGAAAAACTGCAAAACCTTGTTCCTTAACAAAAACCTTAACAGTTGTGAGCATACAATGCATGATCATGCATTTAATTTTTTTACAAGCCACATGTTTGAGAAACATAAACCAATCAGATTGAAAATGGTAAAATAAGGATTGTTTAAAGTGTTGGAATGCTTCTTATTGGTTAATTTGAAATTACTGGTTAATTATTGGAAAAACAGTTACAACGTGGCAGAAAATGATGCAGTGGCCAAAAGTGGAGAAAGTACCCTATAATAACATGTTGTTTAACGTATGGGTTGATTGTCAAAACACAGCATAATTAACTACATTTTTCTTACATATCTCAAGAACTAACTCTTAGCAACCTAAATGGCTATAACTCTTAATGAAAAGTCTCTTGTCCTTTAATGATAAAGAGTCAAATTAATTAGAAATAAAAATTTTTAAAACATATTTTCAAAGAATTAGTACGATCTGTTATTTTAAAATTATACCAAAGTTAACTATTTTTATAATAGGTATACATATTTCGTGTCGCGCATTAACTTTCCTTTCCATATATTTATTATTTCATTTAGACAATTTATAATTTTTTCGTACCATTATTTATTATTTTGATTTGTCTGGCATGATTTTCTAACATTTAAAACTTAAGCGATTATTTCTGATACTATTGATTAAAATTCTCACCAATAAAAATGAATTCATTTAGTTAAAATGATTACGTTTAAGTTTTCAATTTGAAAAAATTAAGTCTAGCCATCAGTTGTTTCCAACTTTTAAAAAGACAGCCAGATTAAAATAAGTTTCTAAATAAAACTTTTATATAAACAAATATTCAAAATAAAAGTGTCCGAAATCATCAAACATTAATACAACAGATATTGCAAAATTTAAAATCATTTTCATAATAATAAAAATTGTATATTTTTTTATAAAAATATAAAGTTTATTTATTAATTTTGCGAGATTTATTTATTATGAAACTTAAGAAATCAATTTCGAAGGCAAAATAATCATACTATAATCCTGTCTGTGAAATTTTACATTTTTACAGTTTCATTATGCAAGGTGACCAACTTTTCTACAATAAAAAAAAGAGGACACAAATAAATTGAAGAAAAAAAAATCGTAAATTTATTAATTATCGTAAATATTTTATTCATTGCAACAATAATACGGCATACTATAATATCACAAATGCATAATAAAAACATTTGTAACATTTTACCTTGCAATTATGCTCACATGCCTATTAAAGTATCCGACTGTGTTCGGAGACATTTTTTTGAAGTATAATTTATATATATTTTTTAATATTATTTTTCAACTGCATATGTTTTAAAACTATGAAAATATTGTAAAATTAGGCTTTCAAAATGATATTTTTTTAAAAAACTGTGAAATTTGAAGAAAAATGACTAAAATATTTGCCTTACGCTTACAACCATAGACAAAATCATATTCTAAATATACATAAATCCTTGTAGGAGTACATTTTTATGACAGTTATCTGTGTTATGCTCTAAAATATTTCTTGTACTTCAAAATAGTATTGAGATATAGCTGAATATAGTTACTAAACTGGTAATTTTTCATAAAAAATGCTTTTCGTTCATATTTAAGCACTTGAAAATAATACTTTATTTTAAAATTGACCTTAGTTTTTAGAGGAAAACATCAAGCATATTACAGAAAAGAATCTCAGAAAATTTCATATCAATACTTGAATAACGTTTTGAGAAATCATTGTTACGGTCGACAGTTTTCCTCAAAAATATCATTTCTCAGGAAACACATTTAAAGTTTTCATGCAACTTAAAATAATGCTTACAGTTCGGTTATAAAACAGCTGTAACTCCATTTGTAATGCACGTAGAGTAAAAAGTGAGACAGTTTTAGAAACCTGATTAAACAGGCTACAAAATTAAGTCATAAAATTTATTTTGATAATTTCATTAAAAACGACGATTTTAAACCAGTCGGATACCTTAACTATTATTTGAATGAGTACTAAATGAGTATAACAGATCTGCTCAGTATTAATCGAATACGGAGATTAATAGATTAGTTTTCAAATATCGAAAACGAGGATTTCTAGGACACTTTCGAAGGAGGACAGGACTTACAAAAGAGAAGGACTGTCCTCCCTAAAGGAGGACAATTGATCACCTTACATTATGGCAAGTTTCAAATACGAATGTAGGATTTTAAAATAAATGCATCACCACTTACTTTTTAAAAGATTCGCAGTAATTTTTTCCTTGCACCTACTCCGAACACGCGCAAATAACCAAACTGCTCTCTGACCACAAAATGAAGCCTCTTCAAGTAAAATGCGAAAATGTTAATTTTTAAAAGTACTACGTATCAAATCACATGCTCTTTTGTTATGTCTAGTCTATCTAAAGCAAGAGCCCTCATCAGTGTTCTGTTTAGAAATTAGCGAGCAGAATTAAAAGCTTCCAAGGTTGCGTATGAAATTCTGAGACAAAACAGTATAGGATTTGAGGATCAAAGTTTGATACAATAAAGCTTAATAACGGTGATTTATGGAAGCACTCGTCAAAGGAAAAGATATGTAGAAGCTATAAATCTAATGAATTATTCATGTTTCTAGTGTAGAGCGCTAGGGGAAAAAATCCATACCCAGTTGAATCAGCATGTGTTTTAATTGAATTACAAAGAGATCGCGACCGGAACAAATTAATTAACCCTTTCTAGGCCGTTTATTTCTAGTAATGCTTTAATAAATAAACTTTCGAATTGATTTAAGAAAAGAAATCCATTTGACTTATTCGATTACTTTATTTTTTTTTAAATTACATTAATAAATAATTAATTAAACAGTGAAGCCACTTCTTTTTTACTTTCTCGTATACGAAGTACACAAAGAGAAAGTATTGTAATCGTCAAAAAATTCGAACTTGAGATTTTGACGAATCTCCACGTTTTAGACCTCCTCGAGCCCGAAAAACACAATTTTGGAATTGTCTGTCTGTGTGTCTGTGAACACTATAATTTGAAAACTATTAGAATTATGAGGATAAAATTTGGTATGTGATCTTGACACATCATTTGTGGGTTTCTGTCAAATGTTGGACAAAATCCATCTACGGGAAGTGTGTCTGTATGTCCACTTTCATGTTAATACTTTAACTCAAACACTTGAATATGGATAAAATTTGGTACACAGTTTTATCCTCATGAATGTAGGTCCGTGTAAAATTTTGGGCCAAATCAGTCAAAGGGTTGACTGTCTGTCGGTGTGCATAATCGCATACCTGTAAAAATTATATCTCATAAGCCCTTTGACTTAGATAAATAAAACTTGGTATCACGGATGCTAACATTTATTATAGATCTATGCCCAATTTTCATCGCAATAAGGAGAAAAAGGCTTTCAAATTGCATAATTAAATTTCTAATCCGATTCTCCATACGCATGCGTACTGGTAACAATCTCTGTGAACGAGGAAGGATTACGTCACTTTGTCCTCGAGCGGGTAAGAGTGGAACGTAGCAGAGTGTGATATTTACTTTTTAATCTGTACGCCTCTCTTTGAATTTGATTCTTTACCTAAATAGTTTACAATCACTATAATCTACAATGAAAAACCTTCTGATAATCATTGGATTTTGGGTTACAGCAGACTCTTATTTTTTTTTATCCACGCGGCGGGGGGGGGGGGGCCAGGACCTTTTTGGGGAAGTATACGAGAAAGATTAGGGGAGACCACTCCCGCTGGTTACGCTTTGAGATAAGAAATTTGAATCTATAGGATTTCGTTTCATCGAAAAATTTGACGTGAACTTTAAAATAATTTATCTCGTACGTTTGAAAATTGATGAATTTGATGGTAAGTATACTTCACGGCCCTATAAAGAGTTAAATGAAAAAGTTCGCCTTAATTTTTGCTCCGTTTTAGTTACTCTACTCGGGGGGGGGGGGGGACGGGGCATTCGCCCCCCACTTTTTGAGAAAAAAATTAAATTTTTATTTCATTTTAGCTGCCTAAAGCTAGGAATTATAAAATATACAGTAGTGTCCGGAAATCTAGCTAATTTTGAAACTAAATTTTTAAATTTTGTTTCCTACTCCCTATCCTCCGGGGCACTTTTAAGTGTCTATGCATTTTTTGCCCCTCGCTTTTTCTCCAGTCGCCGCCACTGCTGATTACTGCTGTTCTTAATAAAATATTTATACCCACACTTAAATATTTTTAAGGGATTAGTACAAAGCACTTGCATCTTACGCTTTCAAGACTAGTGGCCTTTACTTTATATCACCATTTTCTTTTCACCGTCTGCTTGCGGACTTATTTCTCATACCGTTGAAGCACAAATTACTTCCGAAGTCTATTTACTACCGAATGCTATGCTCTTGAAAAAGTTGAAACAACTAACTTTTGAAAGTTATTTTTCCTGTCTTCTTTCCTCACAGAAAAATGGTTTCAAAATATTTGATTCTGATCTATAATTTTGCTGATTAAAACCATACGATAAATTTCATTCTTCTAGACCAGGTGTTGCAGCTGGCTAAGTTCTGTCTCCCCCATTTCTGATAATGGGTTCACCACCCCGTCTTTGGCGGCGCATGCGCCTTAGGGGCGAGAATGAGTACGTTGGGCGAGTGTAAGTTAGGCGTTGAATGTTACATGTAAATAGTGTAAATATTCTGTTGCTATGTTATTAAACATATTTAAAAGCCTATAATCAGCCTACTTATTTTCTGTATCCTGGAATTCCTACGATGGCGATAAGTATTAAGTGTATGCCACACCAGGGGTTCCCAAACTTTTTCCCTCGCTTACCCGTGATTAATTTTTATATTTTCGCGTGCTTTCATATCCCCCATACAATCATCCGTTTATACAGAAAAGCTTTTATCAATAATGTTAAGGGCCTAGATAAAGCTTAAGAGTCAAATGACTGGAATTTATAACATTTTATTCCATTTTCATAGTAGTTAAACATCAAAACAGATGACATCAGTATTGTAATAATTTCGCATTAACTTATAAGGACAACTAAAAATTACACTTCTTTTGCTTTCTTTTACTTATTTTGAGGGTAGGTGTGGGACTTGCACAACTTTCACTTTTTGCTCGAACTTGGAGAAACAAAATTCTGCAACATTTTGAATTCCTTATGTTTTCACGTGTCCGCCATTACCGATTGTGGGTTCACGTGCCACAATTTGGGAACTTCTGTTCTAGACTCTGAGTTTTCACATTATCGCGACTACATGCACACGGACATTGTGCTTTCATATTTATTTGTGTGTGTGTTTCAGCGGTTGTTGTTTATTAAAAACTAGCCGGTTTTTCTCACCCAGAATACAGTGGCATAAGGTTTTTCATTAAACAAAAACTTATTCTTATTATTCATACATACAATATTATTCGTAGTACAGTAATACATCGGGGCTTGTTAAGTTCGGTTATCATCGACTTTTTAAGCGAAAAATTTGTCTCGGTTTTTGTCGGTTTGCCTCGGATTTCGTCGGAGAAACAAATCTCTTTGGTCTGTTTTCTCGTTCGGCATGCATTCACTCTGAAGCTGGTCCTGGTGTCGAAAGACCAAGAGAGGTGACCCCAGAGAGTGCCTTGATACCTTGGGTTTCTATAATTGCCAAGCATTGATACGGGACGTTTAAGAGCTAAATAAATAGAACATGAAAAATGTGGGTTTATAATAAATGAATACATTTTAACCAACCTAAATCTAATAAAATGAACATAGAGAAGATGCTAGGCTGAACCTTTCTGGCACAGTCATATTTTAAAGTTGATTTTAATTTCTTAATAATATCATTTTCTTCATTCACATAATTATAAAATTGGGCAAAAGTCGTTTTAAACTTATAATGAAAAAGCAAAATTTCTTCAGTTGTTCATTTTGACGAATTTCCACATTTTACAGCTCCCTGAGTCCGAAAAGCACAATTTTGGAATTATGTCTGTGTGTGTGTGTGTCTGTCTGTGAACACGATAACTTGCAAACTAAGCTAAGGGGATGAAATTTGGTATGTGAACTTGACACATAATTTGTAGGTTTCTATCAAATTTTGGACAAAATCCGTCTAAGGAAAGTCTGTCTGTTTCTACACTCATGTCCATAAATTAAGAATAATTCAGAATCACACAGAAATTGAACTCTAAAATAAAAATTTCACCTGTAGAATTATCACACACATCTTGAAGAAGAATATGCAAATTACAGGAAACCACCAAATGGCGCGGATAGTACGTCACAATGACGAGAGTGTAAGAGAGGGGTATATAAGGAATGGTGGCAAAGAAGTAAAATTGTTCACAAGCGCTTTAAAAGCCTTTCAGTGCAATAATCGCATAGTTATGGCACAAAGGAAGCATTTGGATGATTTTTTACGTGGTAGAATTATCGGACGACTAGAATGTGGACGTACCCAGCTGGAAGTATCCGAGGAACTTGAAATCGCCCAGAGTGTCATCTCCAGGCTTTGGCAACGATTCCAAGATGATGGTAATGTGAGTAGATGTTACAGCACAGGTCGCCCCCGAGTTACAACGCCGAATGAGGACCGGTATTTGGCAGTTACTGCCAAAAGAAACAGACGGAGCACAGCATCAGACCTGTCTCGTCAGCTCTCTTCAGCTACCGGTACGACAGTTTCAAGGCAGACCGTGTACAGACGCTTAGGGCACATTGGTCTATATGCTCGTAGGCCTGTCAGATGTGTTCCACTTACCGCAACTCACTGTCGCCTGCGATTAGCCTGGAGTAGAGAGCATGCATTGTGGACACCGCAACAGTGGTCTTGTGTGATGTTTTCCGACGAGTCCAGGTTTAGTTTGCAGTCTGATTCTCGCCGGACTTTCATATGGAGAGCGCCAGGTACCCGTTACCACCAAGAGAACACCATTGAACGACACCGTTACGGTGGTGCAGGATGGCTCGTTTGGGGAATTATTCTTGGTTCCAGAACTGACCTGCATGTTCAGAGTGTAACGATGACAGGCCACATCTATCGGGATGTCATTCTGGAACAACATGTACGCTTGTTTCGGGCGCCATGGGTGCTGAATTTCTGTTTATGGATGACAACGCCCGTCCTCACCGTGCAAACATTGTAGACGAATGCCTTCAATCGGAGGATATCACCCGTATGGATTGGCCAGCATACTCACCGGACTTGAATCCAATAGAGCATGTGTGGGATATGCTTGGCCGACGAATTGCATCCCGTCAACCCCCTCCCACCTGTCTACCGGAACTTCGGAGGGCATTGCTTAATGAGTGGTGTAGTATTTCCCAAGATCAGATTGATAATTTGATACTCAGCATGCCTAGGCGTTGTAAGGCCTGTATTGCATCGTCCGGGAGACATACTCCGTATTAACCATCACACTAACCATGTTATACTGTTTTTTGTAAATAGGTTCTTTTTTGAAATTTGCTCCAGGGAGAAAAAATCCCAATTTTTATTAATTATGTCAAACATATAGCATCTGTTTTGCTCTTTACCTTTTGTTTAATAAATAGACTTTACAAATAAGTCAAAATTGTTTTGCTTCTGTCTCTTTCTTTGCCTGAACTTCATTATCCTTAATTTATGGACATGAGTGTATGTCCGCGGTCATGTGAACACTATAACTCAAACACTTGAATAGCTAGATGGACAAAATTTGATACAAGGTTTTATCGTCATGAATGTAGATCCTTAAAAAATTTTGGGCCAAATCCGTCAAAGGATTGACTATCTGTCGGTCTGTATAATTTACTTTTGAAAAGAATCCGTTATCTGCACGCGCATGTGTACTGGAAGCAATCTTCTGTGCACGCGAAAGCTATGGAGCGAATTACGTCAGTTTGTCCTTGAGCCGGCAAGAGCGGAAAATCGGTACGCATCTCTTTAAATTTGATTCTTTACCTAGATATTTTTTCTATCACTATGATGAAAAACCTTCTGATAGTCATTGGATTCTGGGTAACAGTAGGTTCGAATTTTTTTAGCCAAGTGGGGGAAGGGGAAACGCCACCTTTTGGGGGAAGTATACGAGAAAGTTTAGGGAAGAACAGTCCAGCTGGTTTATGTTCATTTTGTGTTAATTTCTTATCTACTTCATTGTTAAACAATATAATTATTCTCTATAAAAGAAGTATTTGGCATTATTTTGGAGTGTCAGAACCAATTTATTGGATTTACATTGATTCGTATGGAAATAATTGCTTCGGGTTTCGTCTGTTTCCGGATTTTGCCGATTGTTACCGGACGGATTATTAACAAGAACGAGATATCACTCTGCAAGCAATTCCCATAAATTCATGTCATGAGAACACCACCACAAGGGACCAGGGTTCATTTATTATATTTACAGTAGTTTTTTATGTTCATTTTGTGTTAATTTCTTATCTACTTCAGTGTTAAACAATTTTATTATTCTCTATAAATTAAGTTTCTGGCATTATTTTGGATTGTCAGAACCAATTTATTGGATTTACATTCATTCATATGGAAATACAGTAGAGTCTCCCTACAACTAAGTCTCCCTACAACTAAGTCTCCCTACAGCGAATTCCTCCCTATAACGAAATTTTTAATCGGAATGTTAAATAAAATTCAAAATATTCTCCATATAGCGAAGTGGTTGTCTCCCTATAAAGAAATTTTTCAGACCTTTATCTTTTCGATTTTTGTCATTTTTGGAGAAAGTTGCTAATTTCTGTGCACACAAATCGCTCACAAGTGTCTGTTTCTCAAACCACTCGCATTGTTCATTCCAGCAATAACACATAACAATAGAATGCTATGTGAAGGGTAATGCAATTGTGGAGGCCTGGGTTTCTACAGAGGGAGCAACGTTTCTACGGGTCAAGATTCCAAGAATCGGGGTGGAGTGGGGATGGAAACAGCAATTGGATGTGACAATGAGCATTTTATTTTTACCCGTACTAGTACATATTATTTTCTAAATTGGTGAACTGTCTTCACTTTTGAACATTTTATTTATACAATAAAAATTAGTATAATTTTAATAAATTTATAATAAATATTACTTCACTTTTAATTGAAAGTCATAATTAAATATTTTTGAACTTACCGCACATACTAAAATGTTTATAACATTTACTTAAATACCTGCAAAAATCTCTAATCTCCGTATAACGAAAATTTCTCTATAGCGAATTTTTCAACTGGAGGCAAGCGATTTCGTTATAGGGAGATTCCACTGTAATTGCCTCGGGTTTCGTCTGTTTCCGGATTCTGTCGATTGTTTCCGGACGGATTATCAACAAGAACGAGATATCACTTTGCAATCAATTCCCATAAATTCATGTCATAAGAACGCCACCGCAATGGACCAGGGTGGCCGAGTGGTTATGGCATCAGGTGTGTTTCATTTGTTGATGCCCTGTCACACGAGTGGGCGGAACCGAACGCGGCGCAATTAGGCGAAAGATGGGTGGATGAAAGGGAATCCGCACGATCTAGGAAGGGTGGAAGCGAAAGGGGGTCTTGTTAAAATGCAAGTGGTCGTGTTTCAGACATCAACGAATGCTTGCAATCTGATTCACCGAACGTGAACACGGGTTCGAATCCCGTTCCTGGTCTATTTTTTTTACTTTCTCCTAAATGAAGTATTGTAATCGTCAAAAAATTCGAACTTGAGATTTTGATGAATTAGACCTCCCTGAGTCCGAAAAACACAATTTTGGAATTATGTATGACTGTGAACACGATAACTCGAAACCTATTAGAGCTAGAGGGATGAAGTTTGGTATGAGATATTTACACATAACTTGTAAGTTTCTGTCAAATTTTGTACAAAGTCCGTCCACGTGAAGTCTGTCTGTATGTCCGTGTTCATGTGAACACAATAACTCAAAAACTTAAATCGATAGATAGATAAAATGTGGTGCACATTTTTATCACCAGGAATGTAGGTCCTTATAAAATTTTGGACCAAATCCGAGAAAGGATTGACTGTCTGTCGGTCTGTATAATCACATATTTGTTAACGCAATAACTTCTAAACCCTACAACATACATAAATAAAAATTGGTATGAGATCTGCTAAAATTAATTGTAGATCCGTGCCCAATTTTCGTTTCATTCGGTTGAAAAAAAAGCGTTCAAATTGCATATTCTGTTTCTTCGCCATTGTACGGCGAGCGCGTTTCCCCCCACCTGTGTTAAGGAATCGCCCATGTTGCTGCAGCTATGTGTATTTTTTTCTCCACCACTGAAAGTGCTTAGGTTAGTTAAGAAGAAGTGAATCAAGATATGAAATTTGGGAAAGCATTTTATTGAACAAAAGTATTAATTATATAGCAAATAAAATCTCACTGCTCTTCTGTTTTCTTTTGCTCATTTGTCGCTTTTTTACTTTCTCGTATACGAAGTATACAAAGAGAAAGTATTGTAATCGTCAAAAAATTCGAACTCGAGACCTCCACTCGAGATTTTAGACCTCCATGATTCCGAAAAACAGAATTTTGGAATTATGTCTGCCTGTGTGTGTGTGTGTCTGTAAACACGATAACTCGAAAACTATTAGAGCTACGGGGATGAAATTTGGTATGTGGTCTTTAAACATAATTTGTAGGTTTCTATCAAAGTTTGGACAAAATCCGTCAACGGGGAGTCTGTCTGCGGTCATGTGAACGCTATAACTCAAAAACCTGAATAGCTAGATGAATAAAATTTGGTACACGGTTTTATCGTCAAGAATGTAGGTCCGTATAAAATTTTGGGCCAAATCCGTCAGAGGGTTGACTGTCTGTCGGTGTGTATAATTTAGTTTTGAAAATAATCCGTTATCTCCACGCGCTTGCATACTGGAAGCAATCTTTTGTGTACGCGAAAGCTATGGGGTGAATTACGTTAGTTTGTCCTTGAGCCGGCAAGAGCAGAAAATCGGTACGCATCTCATTCAATTTGATTCTGTACCTAGATATTTTTCAGTCACTGTAATGAAAAACCTTCTGATAGTCATTGGATTCTGGGTAACAGTAGGTTCGATTTTTTTTAGCCACGCGGGGGAAGGGGAAACGCCACCTTTTGGGGGAAGTATACGACAAAGTTTAGGGGAGAACCCTCCAGCTGATTTATGTTCATTTTGTGCTAATTTCTTATGTACTTCAGTGTTAAACAATATAATTATTCTCTATAAAAGACGTTTCTGGCATTATTTTGGAGTGTCAGAACCAATTTATTGGATTTAAATTCATTCATATGGAAATAATTGCTTCGGGTTTCGCCTGTTTCCGGATTCTGTCGATTGTTTCCGGACGGATTATAAACAAGAACGAGATATCACTATTCAGGCAATTCCCATAAATTCATGTCATGAGAACACCGCCACAAGGGACCAGGGTGGCCGAGTGGTTATGGCATCAGGTGTGTTTCATTTGTTGATGCCCTGTCACACAAGCGGGTAGAACGGACGCGGCGCGATCAGACGAAAGATGGGTGGATGAAAGGGAATCCGCGCGATCTAGGAAGGGGAGGAATTCGAAAGGGGGTCGGTCGTGCTAAAATGCAAGTGCTCGTGTTTCAGTCATCAACGAATGCTTGCAATCTGATTCACCGAACGTGAACACGGGTTCGAATCCCGTTCGTGGTATATTTTTTTTAAACTTTCTCGTAAATGAAGTAAACAAAGAGAAAGTATTGTAATCGTCAAAAAATTCGAACTTGAGATTTTGATGAATTAGACGTCCCTGAGTCAGAAAAACACAAATTTGGAATTTTGTCTTTCTGTCTGTGAGCACGTTAACTCGAAACCTATTAGAGCTAGAGGGATGTAATTTGGTATGTGATATTTACACATAACTTGTACGTTTCTGTCAAATTTTTTATAAAGTCCGTCCAAGGGAAGTCTGTCTGTCTGTCCGTGTTCAAGTGACTCAAAAACTTAAATCGATAGAAGGATAAAATGTGGTACACATTTTAATTATCAGGAATGTAGATCCGTATAAAATTTTGGACCAAATCCGAGAAAGGATTGACTGTCTGTCGGTCTGTATAATCACTTATTTGTTAACACGATAACTTCTTAACCCTATAACTTACATAAATAAAAATTGGTATGAGATCTGCTAACATTAATTGTAGATCCGTGCCCAATTTTCGTTTCATTCGGTTGAAAAAAAAGCGTTCAAATTGCATATTCTGTTTCTTCGCCATTGTACGGCGATCGCGTTTTTCCCCACCTGTGTTAGGGAATCGCCCATGTTACTGCAGCTATGTGTATTTTTTTCTCCACCACTGAAAGTGCTTAGGTTAGTTAAGAAGAAGTGAATCAAGATACGAAATTTGGGAAAGCATTTTATTGAACAAAAGTATTAATTATATAGCAAATACAATCTCACTGCTCTTCTGTTTTCTTTTGCTCGTTTGCCACTTTTTTTTCTTCTCAAAGAACTCAGCAGAAATTAAAATGAAATGTTTAGCAAAATTTCGTTTGGCAATCAAATATTGTTCAGTATTTCCCGGTATTATAGGGTGGTTACCCGTCGCGGGTTTAAAACCAGCGTTGTCGTAACCGCTGTTCGGCAAGTACTGTTGCTGTTGACTCATAGGATGGGGCGCCCACTGTGGTGGCCCTTGAGGAGGTTGGCTCCACTGAGGCTGTCCTTGGGGAGGAGGTTGGCTCCACTGAGGTTGCCCCTGGAGAGGAGGTTGCGCCCATGTTTGCTGTGCATCGTACATAGGAGGTGCTTGCTGACTAATCGGCTGATGAAGAATTATTTGAGGTGCAGAAGGTTCAGGTTGCTGGTTTTGTACAATGTTCGACTGCGTGACGACGACCCCTGGCGTTTCTTTCCGACAGCACGCACAGCAGCACCTACATATGCAGTACCAGTAACAGATGAAAACCAATATGCTGACGATTGGAATACCGATTTTTAAACCCAGAGCAAGACTTTCATCGCTGCTACTACTACTCGAAGTAAACTTGCTCGTGATTGGTATACCTGAAATAATAAGAATGTCATAAATTGTACAGAAAAGGCTATCGATTACTATATGCGGCATATATTGGCGTTAAAAGTTAAGTAGATAATATTCTATTATGTGTAGAGTTTATTCATTATGCCTATCCATTCATCCAAGCCTGGGGGGAGGGGATAAAATTACGGGACGCTATACGAAGTCGCCGTACGTCAGTGGAGGTGAAAATGCATTATACAATATACAGAATTGAAAAGCATTTATATATATTTAATTTTTTAAGCTTTCCTGAAAAGTTATAGAGAGTAAGGAGCCGTCCATAAATGATGTCACACTTTTTTTGAATATTTTTGACCCCCTTCCCCCCCCTTTTGTCACAAAGTGTCACACTTCACCATCAAACTCCCTCCCCCTTGTCACATGTCACGCTATATTACATAAACATATACTTGCAGTTCAGAAACAAAGCACTACGTTATAGATCATATTTCAAATTTTATTTTTAAACTTTAACTATGTGTTTTAATGACATTTGTGAGCATAACAATAATAATATGTGTACTTATTTTGTATGAAGTAAGATTAAGGTTTACAGCAAAAAACGCAATTCTTATACGATAGTAATAACATATTAATATAAAAGAGCAGTTGAAAACAGTAGTATTTTGGAATTTGAAATATTTTGCTTAAAATCTTTTCTTTACTTTATGAACTTTTCTCTACTTTACTTTAGTTTTACTTAATGGAATTGCCATCTCATTTCATTTGTCACATTAATTTATATGAGCATTTATAAAATTATATACACAATCATAAAATAGAAATTACTCGGAATCATTTACTACTACGACTCTTCCTCCCATATTCACAGAACCTACCCTGGAGGCTTTTTTCGAAAAGAAAGGAATATAAGTGAAAAAAAATCACAAGAAAGTTGTTTTAGCCCCGATTAAAAAATACCCTCAAATTCTGGTAAATTCAAAATAACTTCAAAATTTAATCTGCTGATTTTCAATGTTTTTATTTTAATCAAAATGTGGGATGTCACACTTCTTGTTACCTCCTTCCCTCCCCTTGTCACAAACTGTCACAATTTCACGAACCCCCTCCCCCCCTCCAAGCGTGACATCATTTATGGACGGCCCCACAACAGGGTGCCGAGACACACAAGCGTATCGCTGCTACTGCACCACCTTGTTATGTCCTGGGGGCCAGAGAAGAAGGATACTATCGATCATATCTTAGAGAAATCGAGGAAGCCGAAAACGAACTGATGAAACTAGGACCGTGTCCTAATCCCTGCTGCTCCAGGCATCATGAGACAACCAAAGACCCAGAAACGATCGAAGCTGGTCAGTATCCTCTCCCTCTCCCTAAACCTCCCACTATTTCTCCTATCAATCTAACCGCTCTTGATGGTTTTAGACAGGTTCCTCCTAAAAAAGCTGCCAGGATACAAATTGAAAAACCAAATTCTCCCGTTAAAACCAACAATCGCTTTGAAAACTTAATGGATATCTCTGAAAATTCTAACGCAGTAGATACACAAACTAGAAGTTTTGTTCCTGACATTAACCTAAAGCTTACTGACGATTACAACCTAACCATTCAGGAAATAGCCAGAAAATTCCCAGCAACCATCTGCAAATACCAACGTGGCTATATTAGGATTTCTCCCCACTCCCTCGAGGACAGGGATAAAATCATTGAAAGCTTAGATAAAACTGAGAAAGAATACGTTCTCTCTGAGCCCCCAGAAAGCAGACCGATAAAAATAGTAATCAAAAATCTCCCCCCTGACCACAGTAAAGAGCGCATAGTCAGAGACCTAGAAGAAAATAAATACAAAGTAATAAGAATTAATCAGCTCCGCAACTTCCGTCTTAAAACCCTTCTTCCCATCTTTTTAGTTGAGCTAGCTAAAACACCCAATGCAAATAACATTTTTCAAGTCGAAAAAATCAATAACTTCAGCGTTAAAATAGAGCGCTATAGGAAAAAACAGCGTGCTACCATGTGTTACAGATGCTCCGACTTCTATCATAGCGCAAGAAATTGTAAATGTAAACCCCGCTGCATTAAATGCAACGGGACCCACGAAACGCGATCGTGCAGTATTAAATCTAAAATTGATAACCCAGTTTGTATCAATTGCAATGAAAACGGTCACCTTGCCTCGTGGAAAGGATGCCCTAAATACCCAGTTATCAAAAATAATACTCCCCCCACCTACGCACAGAAACTAAAATCTAACCTTCCGAAAACCAATAATTCTCCCACAACTAACATTAACAACCCCTCCCCGCAGATTGACACTGACTCTTATGACAAATTTGAAAAGAACATGAACGCAATTAAAATCATTAACGAAGCCTTTAATAGATTTCCTAATCTCATTGAAATCAGTGAGAAAATTAAGATTGCAAAAACTGACTTGGAAATAGTCAGTCTTCTGTTAAAAATTTTCAAGCACTAGCCCCGCCCTTCACTGCACACCTCCTCTCCCTCCACATCTCTACTCTTCCCTGATTGGCTCACCGGCTAGCTTTATATACTGGCTCCTCCCTTGATCTTCACAGTCTGCCACGGCCACCAGCGTCATGCAGTCGATCTCTCGACATCTTGAGTTTAACACCAAAATCTTACCATCAACAAGCATTACGGCAATGTACTGACCGCAAGGCACTCCCATCTAGCCAGGACAGGAGGTAGCCCCCCTGCGGGGGGCGGGTACTCCCTTAATACGTTGACTAAACGGGCAAGGAGCGGGGTGGTATTCTGTGGAGATAACAAGAAATAGAAGTTCAGTTCGTGTTGCCTTTGGTCCTTCCGCCGCCTTCGGACTCCCCGTCTGACTAACAAAACAGATCACTACCAGCGAATTGTTGATCACAAGTACCAGTGGATTTGTGTTTAGATACGGGAGATTCGTTCCACGCCATTTTGATCAGTGCAACCCAGTGGCGAATCCAGAATTTGGGTCTGGGGGTGGTGTGGTATAAAAATTTCTGTATCGTCGTGACGAATGTCAATCTTATGGCTTATGTGAACAAAAACACTTTAACTTTACAGACTTTACTCACCTGACAATAAGAATCATAAAGAACACTACAATATTTTCGATAATTTAACAAATAAACACAATGAAATAACTAGCAAAAACATGTTTTTGATAGTGTCAACGCTGCAAATATGAGTGGAATGACTAC